>CABFWB010001670.1:40837-99743 GCA_902151455.1 Timema bartmani
CGGATTTTGATGACATGTCATCTTTTTTTTTAGTACATCACAGACAATGCTCATGTGCACATAAATTCTTTTCACAATCCCCTGGTTGTAGAAATGAGTATTTTATAGGTTTCTGTCATTTGGGAATTTAAGGTCATATTTTATTGGTTTACGCCTTTTTTTAGTAATTTTTAGACATTTTTTAGTCATTCTTAGGCATTTTGGAATTTTCTTAAGCCATTCATGTTGAACAACATATGTTTAAATAGTACCTTTATTTTATAAATGCATAACTACGCAAATAAAAATGTTTTTCAACACACAGTTAAAATGAGAAGCTTGTTTCCCATTTGTTGAACACATTAATGCGATTTGAAATATAAAGAGATTAAATAAAAAAGTTTTTTTAGCCAAGTCGGTGACTTAAAGGTTTAATTTATATCCTCATATTAATTAGAGAATAGTATTTCTTGTTACCTACTTCGGTGGCCGTGTGGTCTAAGGCGCTATTCTCGCAGTATGATTGTAAAATACACATTACTGGTGAGAAACTGCAATTAAGGTGGAGAGGGATACATTGGGAGGGGGTAGCTTACTACTTCTATATGAACCTGCTGCATTAATAAACTATAAACTAAACAAATAATCTCTAGTTAATTTAAGGTTGAGCGTCAGGATGAAACTAAAAATTATTCTTAGTCTTTCACAAACACAGCCTTCAGTTATTAATTTAATTATTTTAAATATATAATTTTTAATAGTCTTAAATAAAAAGATACAAATACATCTATAATTGCACTACGCGGTTTAAGACCACAATTTAGATCAGTCAGTTTTAATTACAGGGCTACAGAAAATCGGCGAGCACTTGATGAAATAAATAACTAACTGTCTCACAGATTATATTAAAGTACTTGTACTAAAGCATTTAATAAATATAGATAAAGCTTGATATGTTTCTGTCCACACAGAGTATTCATTTATATTAATAAGGAGTTCAATAATAATACAATTTAGAGGTTATGCGTTCAAAGATGTTTATTTCCTTCAAGAAGTTTTAAAACCCGTCGTGGCTATAAGTATTATTATTACCCTAATAGGATATAGCTGAGGAAATTAAGAGTTTAGAGGAAGTGTACCCGCATTTGTGTGGAGATAGAGTTGGGAAGAGCATATGAAAAAAACACTCTCTGTAAACCCGGTGAGGATTCAAACCCCAGTCACCGTTAAACCAGGTTAGATGAGTCTAACATTTAGTCCGTGTACCCACATTTTCTCATTTCATGGACATTGGTGAAAGTGTAATATCAAAAATTATTCAACCAAATAAAATCATGGTTTCACAACAAAAATATATTTTCTGGTTAAGTGGAATCAAAGAGATTTTTTTTAAACACATATCCTACTGTCATCTGAAAAATGCAACATGTCTCCAATTTTTTTTATAATTTAACTTATGCCAATTCTGCATGCAAACATTCTATTCAAGCTAGCTCTAAAATATTTCAATTTCTTTTATGACACTATAGAAGGACACAATAAGAAGTAATATCTAGAATACATAGTGAACACACCTAAACACCCTATCGGTGGTCTCACATACACAGGCGTGAGTCTCCTATAGTTGTATGGGCCTGTGAGAGGGTGTTCGGGGTTTGAATCTCGAACAAGTGTAGTGAGTTTATTTTTCTAAAGACTTACCTAAATCCTTGAAGCAAATGTGAATTTATTTCTTATACATTCTACCTTCCTCATCACTACCCCTTTAGTGTATATATGTGGAGATCCCAGATGGGTAGTATGATCTTATACCTGTTTCATTAGTAAATATATTAATAATATAACTATTACAAACAAAATAATAGTAGGCCTATTATTGATACTAATTATGCCAGTAACAAAGATGATAGTAATAATGATGAGAGTAATAATAATAATAATAATAATAATAATAATAATAATAATAATAATAATAATAATAGCAAATTTAATAACTAAAATAGCTACGAATAATAGCCAAGATAATATATATACTATAAATACATATTACAATAATTAGATATTTTCTATTTTATTCTTCCAAAGCGTCTTATCACCCATCTGGGCTATATGCATTTGAATTACCTTATTTAAGTAGTAATTAAGGTAGATTTTAGATGAAATTTACCCTGATATGCGTGAAGGGAGGTTGTAAATAACTAAAAAATTAGTGAACCTGACCAGGACTTGAACCCCAACCTCCCTAATACTCACAAACCAGAAAAGATTTAACCTGGCATTTCGTCCAGGTACCTACCAATGTGTAAAATAAATATTTAACAATAGTAAATAGAATAATAGTCGCAATATGGTATTTACTAGAGACACTCGGTCATTTTATTATATGGAGATCATAAAAAAATAATTATATCAATAATAGAGTCACGTATAAACCTAACGGGTAGTAAGACACGGTGCTAAAAATTTAAAATAAAATTGCAATGCCCTTGTAATTAGATAGAATGAATAAATTGATAGTTTTTGATAAAGTTCTGAGAAATATATTTGGGTCTAAGAGGGATGAACAAATAGGACATTGGATAAAGTTACATAATTAATCATGGTTTTTATGTATCTCCAAATATAAGGATAATCAAGACGCGCAGGCTAAGATGGTGGGGTCATGTGGCACGTATAGGTGACGACAGGCGTGTGCGCAATATTTTAGTTGGGAAACCTGAAGAAACTTTGACCACTAGGTAGGCCAAAACATCTGTGGGAGGATAGTGTCACCATTGGTGTCATGCTAAACATTGGAAGGAGATGTATCAGGATAGAGTAGAAGGACGAGCTTCCGTTTTGCCAGCCATGAACTTTCCAAGTTCCTCAAGGCTAGAGAATTAGTGGAGTAACAAATATAGACACAAGGAAACCAAATGTAACTTACAAGTGTCCAAATTAACTTTTTTTTTTTTTTTCAAAATAAACGGCCATAAAGTACATTGATTTCAGAGGGGGTACACTTATTAAATAATAAAAATTGATAGCATTAGTTTTTCAATCTATAATGAAAGGTTATTTCTCTGGCGAGTTGTTTGACTTGACGTCAATAACCAGAAATATCAGCTATCAAGTGGTCCACAGGTTTGATTAGAATGTTAATGATCTAATGTTATAAAATTAATCTGGGGATCAAACTTTATGTAACTAGCTACTAGATTAAATAGAGTATATCAAAAACTACTTTCTGTTAATTTAAACAAAATGTTTTATTTCTGTCAGAAACAAAAAAGAGAAATCAGGCGGGAAAGTTAGAAAGATCTGATGTAGAAAAACTGGCAGTGAGTGTAAGAATACTATCAAATTAAAAGTTTAAAAAGGTTTGCTGCCCTAGAGTGCTAACAGGATGATAAGGGAAACATTAATCCAGAGAAACAGTGGGATGGGAAAGTATCAAGAATAATATTAGAGCAAAGTAGGTCTTTTTAAAAAGAGTAGGAAGAAACCAGGGTTTGACAAAAAATATTCAAAATTAATAGAGGAGAGAAGAGAAGAAAATTACATTGGTTAGAGAGCAATGCAAAAAGGAAAGCCAGTATCATCTTCGGAAACAAAAGGAGAGTATTAAAAGGGTAACTTTAGCGGTTATAACTAAATAGCAAACATAAGAATCTCAATGAACTTTACTTAGGTATAAATGTATATAGAAAAAGTTATGAGGCTAGGGCACAGACAAATAATAAATCCAGACACTCAGCCTCCAGGTTAAAATGATTGCGCTCCTTCTGGAAGCTTGAGTCCTTCAACACTAGGATCGCTGCGCTTAGTCCTATCATCACCCAGCAGTGACACTAGCGAAGCCCAGTGTTGAAGGACTCAAGCTGGCAAAAGGAGCGCAGCGAAACCCTCGTAAGGTTGAGAGTCTGTTTCTTACTTGTCTGTGGGCTAGGGGCAATTTAGGGAAAGATGAGAATGATAGCCTGATGGCAGATACGAGCAGGGCTTTCAGTAGATGGAACTATCACTTCAGGTATATTTATAATGTTCATGAGGGATCTGGATTGGGTTTGGTTATCGAAACACATACTTCTCAACCACTAGTCCTAAAGCCGAGTATTAGTGAAGTTAAAGAACCATATATCTTCAGGTATGGATTCAATTCCATCAACGTTAATAAAAGGAGGTGTTGAAAAGTTAGTAAAATAAATTATAAACTACTACGTTCTATATGGAAACATTAAGTATAGCCACAAGTCTGGAAGGAATGTATTAAAATATCCATTTTCAAAAAAGGGAGATAAAACATAGTAAAATGACTATAGAAGTATCTGATTACTACCAACATACTATAAAATTGTATATGACATAATTTTAATGAAATTGACCACATATGCTCAGGAAATAATTGGAAATTCTCAGTATGGATTCAAACTAAATATATCAACAACGGATCAGATTTTTACCACTCGGCAAATATTAGAAAAAAATTGAAATATAACTTAATGGTTCATAGATTATACATGAATTTTAAAAAGGCCTATGATTCATTTAAAAGAAATAGACTATATGCGTATTTAGGTATAAAGGCCTATGATTCATTTAAAAGAAATAGACTATATGAGTATTCATTTAAAAGAAATAGACTATATGAATATTTAGGTAAGAGTATTTAGGTAAGTTTGGGATACCTACCCAATTATCTTGTTATGCTAAGTGAGGTATATTTAACTGATACGCGTGGCAGAGTAAGGATTGGATGTCACTTATCAAATACTTTCGCAATACAAGATAGGTTGAAACAAGGAGATGCACTTTCCCTATTACTTTTTAATCTAGCCTTATAGTATGTTATTAGAGTAATAAAAGAGAGTAGGGAAGGGTTGATATTAAACGGTACAATGCCGCTATCAGGATATGAATATGATTTAGCTTTGTTAGGTAATAGTAAGGAAAATGTTGCAAGAAATACAGACATTTTACTAGAGGCTTGTAAGAAAATAGGTTTAGAAGTGAACGCTAAAATGATTAAGTATATTATGATAACACAGAGAACACAGATTTAGGACGATAATTTAGATATTACAGCAAACAACATATCATTTGATAGGGTTAATGAATTAAAATATTTAGGAACAATTTTAACTAGCAATAACAATATTAAATTGGAAATTAGGAAAATAATAGATTTGGGCAATTACTCAGCCAGTAAGTTGTTGTCATTTTGACTTATGTCCAGGAATGTAAAACTCGGAATATACAAAACAATAATTTAACGGTTGATCTCTATGGGTGTGAAAAGTGGTCTCTCAACTTGCATTACGAAAACAAATTTAGTCTATTCAAAAACAAGGTGCTTAGGAAGATAGTTGGTCCAAAAAGGGAACATAATGATGAGTTACATACCCTGTATTCATCACAAGATATTGTTAAGATAATCCATTCTCGTAGATCACGGTGGGCAGAACATGCAACGCGAATGGAAGATTCTAGAACCTTGTACAAGGTACTGAATGGCAAACCCAATGGGAAGAGACCATTGGAAAGACATAGATGCAGATAGGAGGATAGCATTATAATAGACCTGAAAGAGTTAGGGTGTAATGAAATAGACTGGCTATAACTAGTTCAAGATAAGGATATGGTGTAATTAAGTGTAGTGAATAAAACTAGCTGTAGATAGGGAGGGGGTTAAATGAGATGGACTCGGTAGAACTAGCTCAATATAGGGATAAGTGGCGTACTTTTGTAAGTGTGGCAATGAACTTTCGAATTCCTAATGCCATATATTGATCTATTTCTACTATCACATAGCAATAGAATACCAATCCAGTCTTTCAATGGCACCTGGTAAAGAGTTATTAGCAATCATAGAATTTAGGGCACCGTCTACTTGAAGGGAGTTAGCCTCACAATGCGGTATTTATCAAGGAAATGAAAATCATTCAACACATTTCAAATTATCTTATAATGTTTTGTTGTGGCCCTGTTCAAAAAGTGTTAGCTTGTTTAATTAACGAAGTGAATATCTTTTTTAACCACTTATTTTGATTTCAGAACTATGAAATGAAGTAAAAGTGCTTTTTAATACAGTCAACTCTCGATTCTACGACCATTCACGGTTCCCTGGAAAAGGGTCGTTATTTCGAAGGGGTTGTTATTGGAATTTGAACAGATTTTGTTTCACCCCCGACCCTCATACGCAAAAATTGCATTTTTTTTAAACGCATGAAAAAACACCTACCTATTTCTTAAAGGAATTCATTGTGGAGGCCTGCTTCTTCTTAGCGCCAGTTTGCTCGACGAAGTCTCTCACATTATAGAACTGGAACCACAGCTCTTCGCTAGCACCCTGGCGCTTAAGTGCTCTTGAGAAAACGTCCCCAGCTTTCAGAACATCTTTCATTGTGGGGATGTCTTGAGGCTTTTCTTCCATTTCTTCTTCCCCCTCTTCATCGCTGAACTCCTGCTGCTCCCTGATTATATCGGCGTCGTCGAGGGTGCCCCAAACTGTGATGTCATCATCTGCTGTTATGTACTCCTCATACGTGCAGTCTAGGGCTAATCTCTGCCACGTTTCCTCGTCGCACGGCCGAGTGAAAGTCAGGGGGGCAGACGAAGGTGCTGTTGATGAGCCAGGCTGCGGTTCCGTGTAGGGGTTTGGCTGATAATTGGAGTCCACTAGCGGTGGGTCGTCTGGGTCTTCGGCGCTGGCAGCGGCGGGTAGCACATATACTGCAGTCCCTTCGTTGACTGGTAGGACAAAGCGTGCGTGTCAGAAGCAAATTCACCTTCCCTTGCTGGATTATCCTCCAGTCCAGGGGCTGAAGCATTCTGGTGGTGTTCTTTGGCAGAAACACCAGCTTGATGTTCCTGAGTATGTTGAGAGCAGAATGTATGGGGCAATTGTCGACGAAGAGCACGACTTTTCTATTTGCAGCGTCCATTTTCGAATCGAAGCCTTGAAGCCACATCGTGAACACCCCCCGAGGTCATCCGTGTCTTCTTATTAAAAGCATAGTCACAAGGCAGAAAGTTTCCCTTGAAACCCCGGGGTTTCTTGAACTTACCGATCACGAGGGGGCTTCATATTATCACTGCCGTCCATGTTAAGCACAGAAGGATGGTGAGGCGCTCCTTGCTCTTATTCTCTTTCAAAGCAAGAGTGTGATCCGACATGAGGTTGTAGAACATCCCCAGCTCGTCAGCGTTGTATACATCTTGAGGTTGATAGTGCCTAATGATGTTTCGGAGCAAGGGTATCCACTCCCTCACCGGTGTTGGGTCGACCTATGCGCTTTCACCGACGACCTTGTTTCTGGATATGCTGTGATGCACTTTTAAACACTCTAGCCACGCACTTGAACACCTAGGTTTCTATACCCAACCTCAGGGAAAATTCATCGGCCTTTCTCTGCGTCATCGGTCTGTTTATAGGCACGTTTTACGCTCAATGCTGGTTGAACCACTCCAGCATAACTTGTTCCAGATTCGCGTGCGTCGCACCCTACAAATTTTTGGCCTTCCTTCTGCACTGCATTCACAATTTCTTCTCTCATTTTGAGAATCGTTAAAAGTGTCGACTTCGGGATGCCACGCCGCCACGCAATCTCCGTCTCTGTAATATTCTTCTCATCCACTTCTTCATGAACGTCAAGAAGGTCTTCTTTCCACTCATTTCGTCAAAATTATAAGCTCATACCAAATAAAAAAATAGTGTGGGTCGTCAAAAATCGTTCACAAAATGAAACCAAAAACATAACCATATCGAAATAACAATGTTAGACAATAGCGTGGCTCGTCAAAAATCGTTCAAAAAATCAAACCAAAAATGTAACCAAATTGAGAATCGAAATAACAATGGCATAAACAAGCCTGACACATGATGTAGCGGCAGTCGCACGGGGGAAACATTGTCTTGCTTGTGGAAGGGGGTGGATAGTCAAGTGCTATTGGCTGGCATTGATAGGGTGGTTTCTATTTTTATACCTGACCTACCCCAGTTACTAGTAATACAGCGCTCACAAAAATAATAGCATCCCAACAACCTAAATAAGTGTAACAAACCCATTTTATGGCAGATTTCCTTAAACAACATTTTTCACGGTTCCCCAAAAAAGGGTTGTTAATTCGAGAGAGACAATATTCTCGGGGTCTNACGCGAGGAAAGGTGTTTTTCCAATTTTTAAATCAAAACATTTTTGATCAAAAGAAATCAAATATTTTTCAAGTACAAATATAAAGTTTAATTTCTTCACATCGTGACCACAACCGTTCTTGAATATGGGTCAAGTGTGTCCTGAAATTTAATACAATCTTTTTTATTCATTTAAAATGTTTGTCATTTACTTTTGCTATTCTCTTGACAGGTATTCAACATCTGTTGCTATTGCCATGTGAAAAAAATATTAAACTCTATGTTTGTAAACTAGCAATATTTTTTTTTATTTTGGCAAAAAAAAGTTTTGCTACAAAAACTGCAAAACCCCTGGCCTTTTCTCGCGCTCTTTGCATCTCCATCTTAAGGCTAATACACATTTTAAAGACTTTAACTTAGCCTACTGCCATAAATACAAGAATTCTGCGACCAGGATGGCAGTACGCCCAACTACGCAACTACAGCTTAGCAACGCTAACGTGAGATAATTAGGGTCTGCCATATAAATAACTTTGCTTGACGATCTGGCATTCTGGTCGCGGCGACCATGTTGCAAGTATAGCCGTTCCCTCATAGAGATAAAGTTTTTACTTTAACAAACTTAGTATCTTCAAAATACTTTTCAATTAATTTAGAAAATGTAAATGTTCAGCCAACTAAAAAGTCATGATCGAAAAATTATAATGATAACATTTAATTACGTAGGCCTATATTGTACTAGGTTAAATAATTTATTGATATCAGTCGACTATATATTAGTTATTTATTAATTTAGTAAAATGTCTCCTGATCCATATAAATTATTGTTTTTGTATAATCATGTTCCATGATCACACATTATAATTTCAGGAAAAGACGACCAATGACTTTTCATCTCCTAGCTATAGCAATGGAACCCGCCTCGGTGGCGTAGTTGGCTAACGCGCTAGTCGTGTTGAGCCCGACTGCCGAGGACGGGGAGATCGAGGTTCGAATCTCGGTCGGGTGAACTGGGAGTGGTTTTTCCTAAATGGTTTTCCACTCTCCCTCCACGCAAATGCGGGTTCACTTCCTCTAAATTCAACCTTCCAAATTCCTAATCCATTAGCGTAATTAGTACTTAAGCGTATAACCCGAACGGGTAGTAAGACGCGGTGCTAAATAATAATAATAATAATAATAATATAGCAATGGACAATGGAATTATAATGTTAGTGTAGACCTATTAAGCGCCAAACAGATGCGTGTTTTTTTGCTGTGGTTTTTGGACATATTGCCAAAGCAAGCTTGCACCAATTCTAAACACATTTTATTTTCAAATAAAATAAGACACACTCAACTTATTCAAGAAAGCTTCACATTGTGAATGAACCCACTAAATGTAGGGCTACATTCCTGGTAGTTTCTCTTACACGTGCCTTTCTTTGATTCTTTCTCATAAATAAAATAATAAAGGCTTGAAATTTTCAGCTTTTGAGATTTTGATGGATCTTAACGACCTTAAAAATGTGGGTTTTACAATAATTATATCTGTCCCTTTGCCGGTATGTATGTCTGCCCTGGGTCTACAGAAAAAATAGTTTGCTGTATTTAGTTCAAGCTTGACATTTAAATGTTATCATATCTCAAGAGAAGATCGAGATTTTAATTCTAAATCTAAATTTAGGTGTATTATAATAAAAAGATATATAATTCAAAATTTGATGAAATTTACAAATAATATATTTTTAATGGCTTTATGAAAATTGCTTTAAATTACACATAAAATTGTATACTTGTTTTTGGAAGGAAAAAGTCATTAAAGGTAGTTTTATTGATTTTTGAAAATTTTGTTCCAAGCTATAATAGACGACATGAAAGTATTTGGGATGGAAAATTTATCTAATATATTTTCACGTGACGTCATTAATATTGATATGAAAATAATATGCATGTAGGCCTGATTAAAAATATTTGATCTTATTTATTTAATCAAAATAAAGATAACTTATTTGTATATGTCGGTCTTAGAATTCAAACTGAGCCTTCTCTAGACCACTAATTGAGATGAATTGGATCAGTATTTCAAAAATAATTATTTTAAAATTTGACACTATGTTTATATATTATTGTTGCTATTATTTTAAATATAACGTTTAATATAAGGATTAATAATGACTCATCTAAGGTTTAAGAATTATTAGGGCAGTTTAAAAGAAATGTACCAACATTAGAGTGGAAAATAATAGGAACACATTTAAGCTGCTCACCCACTACGTGTGCTGAGAAGAAATGTTCGTTGTCTACGTCTTATGAAATCAAATAGTGCAACGTCTACTACAGTGCAGCGCGGAATTTCCATGCCAGACATCTCGGGGTTTCTAGAGAATAATATTTTCCTTGCTCCGCACTGCACCTGTGTGTGTTGTGGCTAGACAGAAAGAACCACGGGAGGAATGTGCTCTCGTGTCACTTCGACACCACTCGGATGCATTCGTTTAGTGCCGGCATAGCTCGTACTACAACACGTGTTCATTTGTGGTAAGAATTAAGAGCGTGTTGTCTTGTATTCTCTCTGTTAATTTTGGTAATTAAAATGCTCATTCAGTTTGAGGTGTAATTCAATATAATCGCCATCCAACAGCCCCTTTTCATTGTGATTTTATTTGTAAATTTAACTAACTAGAGATTAGAGGAAAAAAGTGGTAAACGAAAGGAAAATGTTCACCATAACATTTTGTCCATATGAAATTACACAACAAACATTTTCATGAAATTTCTAAAATAAACGAAAGAAAGCTTCCTGATGGACTGGACTTTCACAACTGAGACGCGTTAAGAGTAAGAGCACACAGGCAGGCAACGACGACACGAAGCGAGGCGACGCGAAGCGAACATAATACGTAAAGTAGCTTACGAGTCATAACAGACAGGCAGCGACTTGAGGCCAAACGACGCGAAGCGGTCCGTAGCAATCCAGGCCAATCAACTTTAGAACAAATTAATTTGTTTTCGAAAGCGATTTGACGCGACAAGATGGACGTCGAGCTCCTGATTGCTAATGGCCACAGGTTTGCTCCAGTTTAAGGTTTGTTTCTCCAAAACATCCAGGATTTTACTGAGAATGATAATCAAAGGATGTGGTTGACATCACTGTATGCTCGAAAAATCATGACGCATGTCTTCTTGGCACGGGAAACGAATTGTGATATTCCCCCTTGGATGGGAGAATTAAACATTGGGGAGAGGGGGTTTTAAGATCGAAGGTTTATGAAATGGTGTAAGATTTACCATCAATACCTAAGAAATAAGAACATTGTTATTTTACACAATATAGGCAACTAACAAAAAAATGTTAAAAAAATAGAGTGCTCCTAAAAACTATATGTAGTAACCTTGTTTGGAGAGTTAAAAAATAGTGACCTCGTTTGGAGAATTAAAAAAAATTAAACTCTTTTACCGGTTACATTTATAATAATGCTCTCCTCGCCATAATTTTTTTGAAGTTCAGAATTCCCTAGAAGCTATTTAGAGTGTTTTAAACGGATCTATTTTTTTCGAAAATAATGTTTCTAAATCTATTTGAATTGGTATTCCACCAGGATTTTTTTAATTGGATGTGCTTATAAACTATTTTGAATGGTCTTCGCATGTTTTTTTTAATTAGATGCCCTTAGAAGCTATTGAAGTGTTCTTCGTCCAACACATTTTTAAAAATTGCTTTTGGAAACTAAATGAAGTGGTCCTCACTAATTTTATTTTTATCTTATATGAAAATAGATTATATTTTGAGTGGCCATCCACGGGTATTTATTTTAAGAATCGGATGCTTCTAGAACACATTGAGAGTGATATTCGCCAGGAAATTTGTTGAAAGCTAAATGCCTCTAGAAGCTATTTGGAGTGGTCCTTCCATAGCAAATTTTTAAAACGGGAATTCCTCTAAGTTATATGAAGTTTTATACTACAAAGCTTCATATTAAACGTCGGAAAATTTCGGGCTGGGGGTGGGGGAGGGCCTTGAAACCAATTGACCCCCTCCGCTCGCTCACCCATGTTTTCACCATAATAGTCCCTGTATTGACATACTTCATGTACCCACTAGCTTACGTGATAGTTTTGACTAAGCTATTTTGCCAACTAGAGAAGTGGTGCCCCGCTCCGCTTCGCAGTGCTGTATGTGTGTTGATTGCCCGCTGTTTGTCGCGTGTAGACGCCTCGCTTCACTCAGCTCGTAATCGCGTTGCCCCACCTCACTGCTTGTGTGTACGGACCCTTATGGACAAACCTCCGGAGGAAGGAGCATGGACTGTTCCACACGGAAACTCACTAGTGGCGTGGCATGCCATAGTGAATGACAAGCTTTATACTAACAATGGTAAAAACACCTTCAGTTCACAGTGCAGGGATTCAACTCCTGACCTCCCCATCAATGATGACATTTGGCAATTCAAGTCTACCACCTTAGAAAAATAACCACTAAGGGGGTCACCTGGTATAAGGCTTGCTAGTGAAGGGAGGTCAAGGTTTGAATCTAGGTATAATGCACTAGGGGTGAATTTTTATTTAATATGGTTTATCACTGTGTTTTTCCCATACACACTCTTTATTAATTAAGGTACATTTCCTCTTGAGTCAAATTTCATATCTCTATTCCGTAGAATAGGTCCTAAAGAGTTGTGTTAATGTACTAATAAAAACTAAAGCATATTAGCCAACTCAACCATCGCTGAAGGTACTATTTATTGCCCCTGAATAAGTATATGTTCCTTGTAAAATGTGAGAGTAGTAGAGGATACATGGAGGAACATGTGTCCGAGTTTTCAATCTCATAACTAGTTCGTTATATACTCAGTTGTAGTGGGAAATACAAATCTAAACAATTTCGAATTACGGTATTTTAATAAAATAAAGTGTATATACATATATAAAAATATCTTCGTTTTAAAAATTAATATCAATCCAAGTTGATCTCTGTGGTATTGGGGTAAAGTGTTCGCCTCAGGGCCCGATGTTCATGGGCTCAAACCCAGACAAGGTTGACCGATTTTTCTAAAGCTATAAAAATATGTAGCACAAACTCCTTTGGAGGGGAATTATAGCCGTCGGTCCCATGTCGATTGTAGCATGTAAAAGAACCCTGGCAGGTATGAGAAAACACCTTTTCCGGCAAAATTGGTAAGTCCTTTCGCTCTCACTCAAAGAAACTCTCATGTGATAATATAATCAGTCGATTGAAAAGTGCATGATAAATTACTCAATTAAATAAATAATAATAAATAAAATATAAATCCTACTAGATCCAAGCTATGAAATAGTAAATTATTATTGTCGAGAACACACAATCGATCCAACTTATACCTTTATTTAAAGTAGTCCTTGATTATTATAAAGAACAGGGATTCTCTATCTTTATAGGTTCATGGCACCCCTGTGAAGGGGCTTGGAATCTCATGGCACCCTTGTTAGAATTTTCGTGTTTTGTTTTACACATATTTATTTTTAATTCAAAGTGGAATATATCTGGTTAGCATATTAAACAATTAACAGTATTCTAATTTTTTAACTATTTAAAATCAAGTACATATTACTTAAAGCCTAATCCCTTAATGATTTAATTTAAGTATATAAATAACAGAAAATCTAATTAAATACATATAGTCATAGAGTAATAATTTTGGAAATGAGTAAACTAGCACAATAGCCAACCACAATGTGAGATCACTAAAAATCAGTGGGAAAACTATTATTATTATTATTATTATTATTATTATTACTATTATTAATGTGAGAATTGCAATTGATGTTTAGAGCACAAAAGTGTGATATTTGGTTTATTGGTTTACAACGCAACACGCATATCATTCTCAAGGTAAGCAGTCTATTTGTTGCTTTGGAATTTATTATTGCCATTGCTGAGAAAGCTTCCCCGCACAAATGGGAAGTTGAGAAGGGTAAAAGTAGGTATGTGGCTTTTCTCACTAGGCTAGAATAATCCTTCACCAGTCCAAGCCAAAAAAACACCAACTGATGGCTCTTATTGTCAAATTTAACTCTTAGTGTGGAGCTGTCTCGCATTGGGTGCCATAGGACGTTCACTTAAAAAATACATTAATAAAAGACAAAACTTTCTTCCGTTCTTTTTTTTTCTCATTAGTTTGAGCTAATATTTTTTTCTTTATATTTTTTCCCCTCAAAATCTAGCGGCACCCCTGGCCGATTTTGCTGCACTCGTTTAGAAGCCCTGGTCAAGACCGTTAAGGGTTAAGTCCATTTTAACAACACTACGATTCCAACTAATCCTATAATTTCAAGTAGGCCTTGGTTATTAACTAGACCATTAAGTCGAAAATCATTTTAAAAAATTCAATATAAATCCAACAAATCCCATTTTTGGAAATAGGCACTCGTGAATATCTAGAGCGTGGATGGGTTGAGTTCCTCCACGTAGATAAGTAATTTGATATCAATAGCCCTGTTCCTCCACTTTTATTGGGAAGTAGGGGGGATCGAGGACTAACCCCCTTCCGTTGCATGAGAGTCAACGGGAACAGGAGGAACTTGGCGCAGGAAGTTACATGATTAATTGTGAACAAATTTCATTACGCATGAAAGGCTGGGTTAAGTTAGGTTGGGTAAGAACCCCTATAAGTTATGGAAAGTTTGAAAGTTATACTTCAACTAAGCTATTGCATTCATATTCTTATAATCCCTTCCTTGATTCGTCGTGGAGGAACCATAATATTGCTATCGGACTAGTTATAATCCCCTCCTTGAGTTGTCATGAAGGAACTAGAATATTGCTATTGGGCTACTTATAATCTCCTCCTTGAGTTGTCATGAAGGAACCAGAATATTGCTATCGGGTTACTTATAATCCCCTCCTTGATTTGTCATGAAGGAACCAGAATATTGCTATCCGACTACTTATAGTTCTCTCCTTGAGCTGTCGTGGAGGAACTAGAATATTGCTATCGGGTTACTTATAATCCCCTCCTTTTTTTGTCATGAAGGAACCAGAATATTGCTATCTGACTACTTATAGTTCTCTCCTTGAGCTGTCGTGGAGGAACTAGAATATTGCTATCGGGTTACTTATAATCCCCTCCTTGAGTTGACGTGGAGCAACTTGAACTCCACCCCCCCCCCTCCTTGACCTCGACCCCAGAAGCATACCTTTAGCTAGCATGTGTAGTCGTGCCTACTGATATGCCGGGTACCCACTATTAGCACGCTGGAATGCCAGGCCTCCTCCGTGGTTCGGATCCCACGTTAAACTGTAGGTCCTCCATTTCATCTCACAATCACCCTACCATTACACATTAGCGTAAGTGCGTATAACCCGAACGGGTAGTAAAGCGCGGTGTTAATAATAATAATAATAATAATAATAATAATAATAACTATTAGTACGCTTTTCCCTGATACGTGTATCCACGGCTATACAGTAGTTATCAATACAACTAGCTACTCACGTTTTTCAAGTAATTTTCAACTATGGATGGGCGCGTCATGACGTTTGATCTTCAGAAGCACATAATTATTGGGTTGGGACATAAGGTGGTGACCATAAGTTGTCTCGAGTTTAGTGCTCAGTCAGTCCCCTGCACTAATAACACATTTTTCGTTAAAGCGATTGTAGCAACAACCAAATAATTATTTCAAATGAGGATTTGACAAAAATGTCTCTGGACTCATTTCCACCCTTTCCGGACCTAGTGGGCTTAGCGTTCCCACGGTTCGAATCCCATCCGTGTATTTAAAGTGGTTAAGTATAAAATCACTGAGGACATAAAGCACTTAGAGCCTTAATTGACTGTGGAAACGCTAACCAAGGGAAAGTCCTCCCACGTTTTAAGATGGAAATATCTAGTTAAACCATTTATAGCTGCTCTAAGAACTTAAACTTGGCGAACACAAAATAGTTGACACTTTAAATTAAAAATAAGTAACGATAATGCGTGCGTGGGGATCATGCTATTTTATTGGCTCTAGATTTTTCAAGTGAAAAATAAAGTAGTACTCTTATAAAATGTTATTTTTACTACTCTCATAGTTTTAATTACGGTATATATCGCTTGTAGTTGATTTCGATAGGTGTAGCCTTATTCGAAGGGATCGCGTAGTAAACATCAAACTCGTCTTGTAGGGTTTGCTATGAAGGGGAGTTTAGGATTCAAATCCCAGCTGGGAGCACAAAGATTGTCTTTCCTAAATGTTTTTCCACGCTCCTTCCCCGCAAATGTGGGTGAATCTCTTCCAATCATGGGTAGAAGGGAAAGAAGAGATGATTTAATAGGAGTGTTTTGTTAGTATATTATTATTATTACTACTACTACTATAATCACCATTTCTTGATAAATCCCCAACCCTCATCCCAGAGTTTTCAAATTAATGTTTCATATCTCCCGTCATTTCCAAAGCAAAGAACTCCGGTTTCATTTTGAGAATGATAAATTAGAGCCAAATATTGTTATACACTTAATTTGAAATTATATAAATTACAAATGTCATATTTATAATAAATATATTGCTGCTATATAATTTGTTGTATTTTATGGGAAAGGATGAGTAACATATCGATGGCATTGAATATGTTTTCTGCATTTCAATTTTCTCTCTGGTTTTTTCATCCTCTTTCCAAGCAAATACTTGTTTTAGCAATGCGTCTGTTCAGGCTATACGTATATATGTACTAACAATGAGTCAGGGATGGGAGAAGTTTAATTTAGAGTAAGTGTACCCACATTTGCGTGGAGGCCGAGTGGAAATCCATTTAGTAGAAAAAAAACTCAGTAAATCTACCCAGACTGTCACAAGCAAAAAATTAGAAACCAAACAAGCCAGATATTTATCCGGCGTGCCCATCGATTCGCGCAAAAAATACCGAATAGACAATGTTTTGGGATGTTGCACAGAACACCAAGCTTAAGTAAGGCCAAACACTGAGGGTGGTATGCAAGAACGTATAGTGAATGCTTAGTGGACCAATAGTGTGGTCCCGAGCACACTATTGCTCCACCTTTTAACCTATGATGACACAAGCAGACCCACACTAGTGTCAATAAAGCATCCACTTAGTCAAGTTCTTGCATATGGCCCCAAGTTCGTGCAGATCCTACTATAGCCCGAGCTTAGAACTTGGTTTGCTGACGTCAATTGCTAGCGTTTCTACTAAATTTTACTTCAGGGATGTGTTTATTTATTTGTAATTGTTGTAAATAGTTTTCAAAGTGGTTGTGACATTTAAATATTTCAATAGGTGAACTTGATGAAGGTATTCATTTGTTTTAAGTAATTGAAGCCTTGAAGAAATTCTACACTGTTTGTTACACTCTAAATTATTGAAAGATTAATTCTTAAATTGGACAACTTATAATTTTTATAAAAAATATTAAATTCTTTAAAAATATGTCTAACTTTATTTTAATTATCTAGTAATATATTACAAAACAAATATACATTATGTATAATTAAATTTTCTTATTATTTATCTACATAGCACAGATTAATTTTTAAGATTTAAATTAAAACTCTTCAATTTTTGGATGAAGAGCGCAAAAAAACCCTTCCTTTGAGAGAGAACGTTCAGAAATTTGTTTTCATGCTTCTTTCAGATAAGTGTTTGAAATAAAATCCACACAGATACAATATCGATAAACAATACCTATGGTGATATTTGAGGCCTCCTCTGGACAAAATATTTAAATTCTAGGCGGTAGGCATTCCTGTAGAAATTTCTACGTCGATATTTCTTTCAGTTTGAATAAGACTAGAGCAATTCAAACTTTTTTATATATAAAGTACCACACTCCCGCATTATCACCATAGTATTATTTAGTGATATATCTGCTGCATCAACATTACAATTTTTATAAACATTAGGATCATCATTTGCTAAGTCTTTCTCATCTTCCGTTTATTCAATTAATATGAAACAGTTTGGACTTGGGATTAACTTTTTAGTTAATTTTAAATGTAAAAGACTCGAAATATTTAGTTTCTGTTCAGGGTGCTAAGCTAGTCAGTGAAAAATGTCACACGTTACCATTTAGTTGGTAATATTGTCCTATTTTAGCTTCAAGCTCATTTGTCTGAATTTTACCGAGAAGTGCAGATTAAAAATGTAATTCTTCTAATGAATATTTACAAATCGGAAGTGTTGCCTTTGTGGACACATTCCTTGTCAAAAATATTTTTTTTTTTTTAGCAATTTGTCTTACTACCCATTCAGGTTGTACGCTTATGTTCTAATAACGATAGGGGTTTTAGGGATTAGGAAGGTTATATTTGGAGGAAGTATACCCAAACCTGCATGGGGAGAGAGTGGAAAACAATTTTTTAAAATCCACCCTCAGTACACCTGACCAAGATTCGATCCTCAACCTTCTCGTTATCGGTAGTCAAGTCTACTACGAGAGTTGTGCATTAGACCATGCGTCCAGTGAGGTGGGTGTCAGAATATTTATTTTTACAGCTCAGGGTTGCTACTATTCTATTAAAGTGATTTTACCTTAAGGTGGGGTGCTAGTGAGCGCCAGCTTAGTGCATAAATTTTGCAGTTTATATAGCATAAACATTTTTAGGCCAAAATAAATCAAATATTTCTTATATAGAAACATAGAGTTTAGTTTCCCGCACATGATAATCTCAACAGTTCTTG
This sequence comes from Timema bartmani, assembly GCA_902151455.1. Taxonomy (NCBI): domain Eukaryota; kingdom Metazoa; phylum Arthropoda; class Insecta; order Phasmatodea; family Timematidae; genus Timema; species Timema bartmani. Next base: position 59,572 of record CABFWB010001670.1, read on the forward strand.
AATATCTCTCATGAGCATAGCGGCATTTGGTGACAGACTTTTTAAATGAAGAGAAAAAGTTGTCACTAAATTCCATGACACCCTTGACAGATATTAAAGAACTGTTGAGATTAGCATGTGCGGAAAACTAAACTCTATGTTTCTATAGAAGAAATAATTAATCTATTTTGGCCAAATAAATGTTTATGTTATATAAACTTCTAAAATACTGCCCTAAACTCACGCTCACTAGCACTTAAGGGAGAAATTTATTGAGTTTTTTAATCACTGCGTCATACTAACCGTTCGGGTTACACGCATATGTACTAATTAGGAATGAGGGCGGTAGAATGTAAAAGGAAGTGTACCTATCAAATTTGCGCGTAGGGATAGCGGATGACTCCGACCCCTTATCTCAGTCGGTAGCGTGTATGTATACTAAACTGAGGGTCCCAGGTTCGATTCCTGATATGGCCTTAAAATGTATCATAGGTGAAATGTGGGTTTCCCCTTTCACAGTGATGCATTAACGGCCAGGGACTGGATGTTGTGTCTGTAGATTTAAGTTAGTTCATAAGTCGTGTGCTGATACAATCAGTCGGTACAGAAAGTGCACGTTAAATACCTCCTCAAATAGATTAAATAAAATGATCACGAAAAACCATTTATAGAAAAAAAATTGTTTTAATACATCCAACAAAGATTCAAACCCTTATCTCCCTGTTATCGACAGTCTAGTATGACGCTTGATATCATGCAGCGAATCCATTGTGAACACAATCAAATATTTTTGGTTCAAAAAGGGTGGAAAATAAGAAATGTGTTCGAATCAGCGTGGCTTAATTTTTAAGTACGCTTTTTCTTATATGTACAGGTCAATTTTTTAAAGTTTGTAGTTAAATGTTACAAATTAACAAATGTTCCATTTTATCATTTTTTCGAAATTCCCCGTTTTCCCGGTTTACTCCAGACACAAAAAGTTCTTTATGTTTAGTCAGTTTTACAGGCGTGTGGCAAACCAGAACACGGTGGACCACAACTAGAAGCAGGACTACCGCACGCCTGGAAAACAAATAGAAATTGGAAAACACAGGGAATTTGGCATTTGTGGAGTAAATTTGAAGATCATTGGAAATTTTATAAATACAAATAAAAATAAAGACTGGAATATTTGTGTATTTAGGGTCTTAAGCTTCAAGCTTAGACCCTTTCATAAAATAAAAAAGTAAAATGAAGAAATATGTAGGCTGAAAAGCTGATTCATAACTACACATGTCATATCCATCTCCGCAATTTTTTTTATCTCCTCTAAACATTTGATCGCATTACAACTGCAAAAATGTCACCATCTTGTTCCAAGCACCAGTGACATGACTTCACAATATTTAATTTTATTCCTTCATTCTACTCTTTAAAGAGACTTTAAAAAGTGGGAATTCCTTTTTGAAAACCTAGAAATAACAGGGAATTTTGTTTGAAATTATGAAATATATTGTGGCAGTCTTGATAGGCATGTTAATAATAAACAAGTGACACGTGGTCAACTGTAAGCAATAGTGTGCTCTGTGCAGTCCTATACAGGGTGGTTGTTGTGACGTAATATCAGTTTAGAGGATATAGTTCCAGGCTCGGAGTATGTAGTAGGTTCTGGTTGGTGGCTAATCTATCATTAAGGTCCGTATTTATGGTGAAGTTTCTGGAGTCAGCCAACCTCCTTGTTTATGAGATAGCAGGCAGTTTTACCCGCATCAGTGGGCGCAAGGTCTAGCGCAAGGGTTGGCAACCGGTCGGTCGATCTCTTGGCAGTTTTCAGTCGCTCACGTAAGAAAACTACATTTCCATCACAATTCGGTCTTCTAAACAACTGGCAAATTGATTAAGTACTTTACCTTTATCGTTCAATCGGGAATGTTATATGAGAACACATATTTGATTAATCTGATTTTTTTTTTTTTTACATTTCTTTTAGCACCGCGTCTTACTACCCGTTCGCTTACATTTTATTATTCTAGCTTTTCTTTTGGAAGAGTGCGGGCATGGGTAAGGGTACGACCAGACCGAGCGAGCGAGCGTGCGAGAGACTAAAAAATAAAATAGACCACATTTGTTGTAATGAGAGGTGGCCAGACTGGAGCGAGCGCGCTTGAAAGATAGAACTGGTTCTATTTTTTAAGCGCGCGCGCTCGAACCGGTACAGTCTAGTTTACAGGCGCTAGGCAATATTATTGTATGTTGGTTCATCGAGTGCTAGGAGAACTTCTCATTTTGAATTTTTTTTTACTATCATTAGGTTTAGCACACTTGCTACTAACGGCCTAATTTAATTGGTAAGATCATAAACCATACCTATATATGTAATACTGATATGTTAAAATACTTCAATACCATAATCAAAGTAGGCCTTTACAAATAAGAATTACCATTAGCGTGGAGGGAGGATTGGAAAACCATAACAATAAATCAATTGTCAAAAACCACCCTCAGTTCACTGAGCCAAGATTCGAACCTTTGTCTCCTTGTCAACAACTATCGAGAGCTATCTGCTAATCACGCGCTCGCTCGCCAGTTTGGCCACCCAGTCGCTCGCAAGCTCGCACTCTTGTCAGTCTGGCCGAGCCCTTGATAAGGTTATTTTAAAGAATAAATATGAGATGTATAATATAGGTACAGATATAATAGATACAGTAGTGAAAAGAGCACAAGTGTCGTGAAGAAAAGATGGATGTTTGCAGGACCTTTGATAAGCTAGTGAGTAGAGTTGTTGCCAATCTCTTGGTATAGAAGAACATCAATCTCATCTAAACTGGATTGCCAGTGATGGGGATAATTTCAGTAGGATGTTCAGAGGGCTATTTTTTCCAAACGGTTAGTCACTTTCCCTCCATACAAATGTGGAAGCATTTGATTTAAAGCTCCACCTTCCTCCTAGCTAATCCATTAGCGTAATTAATGTAAGCAGCTAATGTCGAATGGGAGAATGACTGACCTCCGAATCTCAATTATGTTTACGGACTTAAGTAGGAGCTAAAAATTTAATATAGCGACTAACATGGTTGTCAGACCTGGTGGTCTAGGGGTAAGGTGTCAGACTTCTGTGCTGAGGGTCCGAAGTTCAATCCTCGGCCCCGGCACAGATTTATCTGAATGCCAAACCCTTCCTTCACCTCTCATAAGACGTGTATTAATCACAACTTGTGAATGTGAGGAATGCCAGGCCTCCACCATGGTTCGGATTCCACGTTAAACTGTAGGTCCTCCATTTCATCTCACAATCACCCTACCATTGCACATTAGCGTAAGTGCATATAACCCGAACGGGTAGTAAGACGCGGTGCTAATAATAATAATAATAATAATATAAACTAACAATCTAAATGTGGAAAGTTTAGCATCTTATGAGAACAACGCATTTAATGACATTAAATTGAAATTTAAATACTAATTTAAACCACATTTTAACACGTCCATGAATGTAATTATCGAAAGGAGTCAATCTATTTTAAATACAATAGGCAAGCAGTTTCAACCATTCCTTCTCATTTGGAGTTCAACGCCCTGTAAGAGGATTGGCCCTGTTCGTTGTCAGAGTTTAAAAAACCAAGTGTATAATATACAGAAAAATAACATGTTACGTAATATAAAACTTATGTTCTGGTAACATCGTAGATTGGTGGTAACATTAGTAGTTATCAAGAAAGAGGAATTGTTCTAGTTCGTGCTTAACCTTAATATATTTTAAATTATATAAATATATTAAATAATTAATAAATAAATAAAAAATAATTAATTAAATTTTGGTTGCGGAGTTAGCTTATACCCATTGTGGGAGTCATCATTTACTTCGTTAGGCTGGGGATGTAATCATTTGGGGATTGAACCTGGTACACCCAGCATCGTGATTCAAAGGTATTCATCCACACATCTCGTTTTGATATCGTAAGAAAATTACTTCCAACAGTTTTCTCTATAGTATATGTCATTATTAATTTGGGGTAAGTATTTAATGTTTACTCTTTGAAAAAATTGATTATATCATCAAACTACTTAAAAACTAATTTAATCCTTGAACTCACATAAAATACATTTTCCCATACATTTATTTATCGCTGTGAGAGGGGAAGCCTCAATCTAACTAATTATACATTTTTATCATTTGCTAAGAATTGAACCTGGGACCATTATTTCAGAAGGCAGCCGAATTGCCGACTTAGTCAAGGTGTAGTAGATCTTTGATAAAATAGTGGATATCTTAACAAATACTAACAAATGTATTTAAGAAACCTTGTTCAATAAATAGTCTCTTTGAAATCCATTGAAGATTGTGAAGAAAACCATTTTGAATAGATATTTAATAAATCTAAATATTTAGTCCTGAAGCACATCATATGTACACTATTTCTTCATTTAAGTGAAAGAAGAGCATTATCAAAGTTTGTTATTGACGCGGTAGTGTTTCAAACAACACATTATACTGTCAAGGTTACAGAGGTGGGCCAGGGCTCATATTCCAACCGGGTACACTTAGAGTAATTATATACAATATTATGTTCACTCATCTTCAGGAAAGTTCAAACCTAGCCGGGGTCAATGGATTGTTCTTGAGTGATAAAATCCGTAGCACAACCTCCTTCGGAGGGGAAGTAAAGCCGTTGGTCCCATGTTGGTTGTGGCATGTAAATGTGAAAATACCTTTCCCGTCAAAATTGATAGCACCTTTCTCTCGCTCGTAGAAATTCTTGTGTGCTGATATAATATAATCAGTCAGTTTAGAAAGTGCACCTTAAATACCTCAGATAAATTAAAAATATATATATCTTCAGAAAAATGCTAGTTTATTTAGCCTACTTAAAGTTCACCTTCATAACCTTAGGTTGTGTAGTTTGAAGGGTGGCCCTAAAAATTTCAGCCTATAAAATATAAAATAAGATATATTTTTTCCAAAAACATTGAAATAAATTCAAATAAACAGCTATTCCCGGTTACCAATCAAATCCCACCCATTGTGTTACATACAACTTACTAGGGACCAAATTTTGCCTATTTGTTTGTTTTCTCTTGGTTGTAAAACATAGGCATTTGAAATAATCATGCATTTCATGGTTTTACAATTACAATATGTTAATTTTATAATGCCTGTAATTGCCTATTCTGTTGGTTTTTGCCTACCTAATGAATAATTCCCTTAAAGCACCTATTTCAGCTTTGACCTTTGTTTCTCATACGTTATGGATTTTCTGCTAAAGGAGAGAGTCTAGTTTCTTAGAAATAGTAAGTTTTGGCATAGGCCTACTTGTTTGGAGCGGGTTTGAAATGAAAATCGACACTTGTTAAGTAGCTTCCAATGAGATTAAATTGGCTGGAGGACAATGGGAGCACTGGCAGACATCTTGGGAGGACAATGGGAGCAGTGGCAGACATCTTGGGAGGACAATGGGAGCAGTGGCAGACATCTTGGGAGGACAATGGGAGTAGTGGCAGACATCTTGGGAGGACAATGGGAGCAGTGGTAGACATCTTGGGAGGACAATGGGAGCAGTGGCAGACATCTTGGGAGGACAATGGGAGCAGTGGCAGACATCTTGGGAGGACAATGGGAGCAGTGGCAGACATCTTGGGAGGACAATGGGAGCAGTGGCAGACATCTTGGGAGGACAATGGGAGCAGTGGCAGACATCTTGGGAGGACAATGGGAGCAGTGGCAGACATCTTGGGAGGACAATGGGAGCAGTGGCAGACATCTTGGGAGGACAATGGGAGCAGTGGCAGACATCTTGGGAGGACAATGGGAGCAGTGGCAGACATCTTGGGGGGACAATGGGAGCAGTGGCAGACATCTTGGGAGGAAATAGCATGCCGTTGTAGGAGAAAAGCTCAACTACCTCGGAAACGGCAAATTTGAAATATTATCCCTTGACATCGTGTAAAAGTAAAACTAAGCTTTTCAAATTATAAAAAAATATTACTTGAAAATAAAACCCATTTCACTAGGGGAAATCTAGAATATAATCTAGTAATTACCCGCCTCGGTGGCGTAGTTGGCTAGCGCGCTAGTTTCGTGTTGTGCTAGACTGCCGAGGACGGGGAGATTGAGGTTCAAATCTCGGCCAGGTGAACTGGAGGTGGTTTTTCGTAAATGGTTTTCCACTCGCTCTCCATGCAAATTCGGATTCAATTTCTCTAAATTCAACCTTCCCAATCCCTAACCCATTAGTGTAATTAGTACCTAAGCGTATAGCGTGAACAAGACGTGGTGCTAAATAAATAAAATCTAGTAATTAACATCATGTGACCCGCTTCAGTAATTGAATGGGCTAAGGCGTCATTCTTGCAGTAAACTGGACTACCGATGAAAGGAGATCGCTATTCGAATCTCGGTCCAGTGTATTTAAGGTGTTTTAGTAAATGATTTTACTCTCTCCCTCCACTCTAGTGCAGACACACTTCCTCTAAATTCCACCTTCCTCACTCCTTGAATATCAATGTAATTAGTAAAACATATGCGTAAAACCCGAACTATTAGTGAGACGGGGTGCTAAAAAAAACCAGAAATGGGAATTGGCTTTAGGTAAAAAAATAGTTGGTCGTATTAAATTTGAAACAATTTTACATTGCCTATTGTGTGCTTTTTGCCCTTGTGTGCCTATTCCAGTGCCTAAATCCCTCATTTTAATGCTTATATGCCTTTATTTTAAACATTTTGGTGCCTAATAAGCTGCCCCATACTTATTACTTTTAAATAGAACCCATTAATGTTATATGACTGTGTTATGTTTGAAACATTCTAAAGAACTTATGTGATTTCTGAACATACCATTCAATCACGCTGCGCTAGTTTATTCTTTCATATGAAAACATGAACATAATCCGTATTCGTTGGCATTGAAAATATATTTGGTCCTTTGAGAAATTTAGTTGATGTATCAACATTACTTATAGATTAATATTAAAACATATGTTCCAAACGGATGGTAGTTTTAATCAATTTTCAACAGCTTTAATTCCTAATAGCCTGTTTAGTAGAAAGTGCTGTTGGACCAAAATGTTAGTAAAACTAGCTGTACAAACAGCAATCGTTTAATATTAGTCCATGTAGGCCTATTAGGACATACAATAATACATATTGTCATGTGTATGGTACAATCTACAAACTGTTTAATTTTGCCTTTTTTGACTATTCTGTCCTTTGAGAAACTTTAGTAAGTTAATGTATCCATACTACCTGTGCACTATTTAAAAACATGTTCTGAGCGGATGTAATAAAACTTTTTTTTTTTAAATCAATTTTCAACTCCAAGAAAAGGCCAAGGCTACCAATATATTTGAGATACAAAGATTCGAATTTTTGTTTCCATATTTGTAGCTAGAAATAAAAAAATTGTTTACTCAAATTTAGATTTGAAATTGATTTTAGAGCTATTATATTGCTTACTAGTGTCTTAGACCAATATGGCTACAGCACAAACTAAACTCCTAGACCATACCATTAATTTACCGTTTTAATGTATTAGTGATTTTATTAATCAATTTCATTAAATTAGGCTCACATTTGATTAATATTTGTATTTGGTATAGCAACTTAAGAATTAATATGAATAAATCATAATTGGAGAAATACCAATCATATAGTTCGAATCCCAGTTGTGTACAGAGGATGTGTTTTCCTAAATTGTGACCTACGATCCCCCCACACTGGTACATTTCATATGGATTACACCCTCCTCATCCCTACATCATTAGTATGGATATTAATATGGCCAAAAGAGTAGAGAGACGTGATGGACAAAAAAATAATTACTTTTAAGGGGGCTGCCTCGATAAGCAAGAAATTGCCGCGCAGACGTTCAGTTCTAACGAATTATTGAATTCTACGATGTATTATTTCAAAATAGGGCTTATGCCAAAATAAAGTCAAAAGATTCCACCAGGGTTCTTTTTCCTTAACAATCCTAAAGCTTGAGTTTTATTAATAGAAATAAATGTATGAAAATGTGATATTAGCTAATTTTCAACGTCTTCTTTAGCATATTCGCAGAGCTATGAGACTAAGCTCGATGAAAAAGGGCTCTAATTAATACATTATTGTTTGTAGGCTCACAACAGAAAATTTTAAGACATTTGAGAATTAGAAGAGAGCTTTGCTCTTCAGCTTGAGATAAGAAGCTGTAAGGGGTAGGACTGAGGAAAGTAGTTCAGAGGAAGAGCATCCATCTTAAAGAGGGACGAAGGTGAGAAAATTAAAATAATAAACTAGCTATGTAAAACAACCCACAGTATACCTCACAAGGATTCAAATCTGGACCTCTCGGTTAATGACACTCAAGTGCAATGAGAATTTAATTTTTAAAACCTCTAGCCATAAACAATACGTACAATAACCTGATTGCGGAATAAATCCATGTTCGTAATGATGAAAATGGGTGGACGAAGCCGGCATTAAAAAGAGTTTTACCGATTCTCTTTGATTTGTCTTAAGCTATTAGAGGCTATCCAATAAGGATAAAATAGGCTTTTCAAGTAAATAATATATTGGATTAGTTTGTTATTATTGTACTATTTGTATTTTAGGCTATGTAGGTTTACCGTGTACATTGATTTAGTCAATATATCTTTCATTATGATTAAAACAAGCTTATCAAAGCTATTATAGGCCTATATGTAAACAATCATAAATACATTATTTCCTAAAAAAGAATTTAAAAACATCTCAAAAATAATTTATTTACAATGTTAGGTTTTTAGGATATTTACAATTTCAAAAGATGGTAACTACGTCTAAGACAAGCGTAGAGGCGTCTAGTACGCAAACAATTTCTTTAAAAAAATCACAAAAATAACACTGCCAGACAACGTTATGAATTAAATTTAGAACATAAAAGTGAAATACGCTAAAATAATTTGATTTGATTGCATTAAAAATAAATAATTAATTTGTGAGCTGACTAAAAGAATGTATATTCACGCCATACTGGCTACCACTTCTTTTCACAATGTACACCATGACAACTTTGTATTAAAATAACTAACTAAACCCTTGGTAAAGGCATATACCTATCAAAACATTTACCAACATTTAATTTTCTCGAACAGGAAAGGCTTGGTTAGGTCAGTTTCTAATTCATAACATATAAACGATTATTTTAAACGCACTACATTGATTAAATAAAATATATATGTTTGTATAAAATAATCTTGTATATGTTCTGAATTAGACTATAAACTAATCTAACCTAACTTAAGCTAATATTTCATTTCTGAGAAAGTGTAATGCTAATACAAGCTGTGACGGGTAGTCTACATTTATCTAGGTTGACATTTTTGCGGGTTTGGAGGTTGAAGCTTCTCAAAAAATTCTGAGGAACATGGACAAATATGTGTGTCAAGCTATAATTGTCTAAATTTGGACTTAAATCGTTTTCATATTTTAATATATTTCCATTTAATGTATCAAATGTCGAAAATAACGTTATATGTAAGTGTTATTTTGGTGAAATATTATTTTTGAAAATAAATTGCTTGCGTACTAGACCCATGTAAAGTAGGCCTATACATCATCTCATATGGCCAACCCTGACTGTTATCGAACAAAACTAGATCCATATTAACAAACAATATATATATATATATATTAAATAGACGAGCATCTGCATGGAAAAAAAAATTAGAGATTACCTTTAAAGTAGCACCAATACCAATAAACGTACTTTAATATCGAAATTACTCAAAGAGCATGCAAAAATAATAGTATTTCGATATTATTAACTGTTTCAATTGTTCTATCATTAAATACAATAAACATTAATATAAATCGTAGTGTCTTAAGCACTAATCAAGAAAAAAAGGTATCCATATCTAATGCCTCGATTCCAATTCAACCATATACCTACCTACCCTCTCACGAAATCGAATATTAAAAACAATGTTCATAAAATTTTTTCACGCATATATATTTACTAACTGTAGTTATTCCTGTGCTCTTTAAAGGCGTTATAAAACTGAATAGCTAATATTTTAAATATGTGCATTATCTTTCATATTTCTAATCTAATTTCAAACAAGTACCTTTAATTATATTCTAAAATCTGAAAGTAGTTTCCAAATAAGATTTCATTTTGACCTAGCTCTCTTAAGAGTCAAATCACTTCTATAAATATTTGATTGTATTTTTTTATATGATTTAAATAAATATTGGTTTAGAAATTAGTTTAAGGACCGGGCCGTTATCATATCCGTGTAACTGACTAAATCAGTCAGCACAGTCCCAAAACGACAGTCCATCAATCCTCATCTTATTTTTGTATAACTATTTCACATTACCAATTAGTTACAACAAAGTGATAGTCTAATAGGTATTTTAAAATAACAAAAAAGCTTGAAGATTAAGAATAGGCCTACTAACGTTGTATTAAATTTCCTTAATGGAAACTAAAGAGTTACATTAATAATATATTTGAAGTTAGCTTTCACATTTATTTATTTTTCCTAAGTCAGATATTTTTTAAATCATTAGTGAGACAATTCTTAACTTGCAAAAATCAAACTGGAGGAGACCTAGGTAAAACTAAATAAATTCAATGTACTCTAATGACACTATAACTACCTTGAATGAGATTGTAAAAGCATTTACACAATTTAGTTATAAATGTGAACTATTATTTATGAGTATTGTCATTTTTCGTGGAAAGTAACGTTTCTATTATAATTTAAAAACTATTATTTAATAAAGTGTTAACTCTCCTAAGAAATAACCGTAATGGATTGAAATTGAAGACTTGTTTGCATTGAAGTCAAGTAGCACAAAATACAATGATTTAAGGATATATATTTACGTAAAATTAATTGTTAAATATAAATAGCATTTACCTTCTTTGAAGCAATTTATATCAATGCGGAGTATAGATTAATAAGATGGCTAGTAAGATTATCTCTAGAACATTCTATTTTCTATTTATTTGTAATGAGACACTTGCGGCTCAGGCGATGCACTAACTCATCAAGAAAAACATGTGGAAATGAATTGAAATGAGCTCATTTGTTCAAATAAGCCCTGGCATAGTTAGGAATACCTTATTTTCATATTTTAGTAGCATTAAGCACTGTGGAAAATAATTAATCTAAAATAACAGCTTTATCATCAAGTCAAAATAATTGGTCTCAAATCTATTAAAGCTACAATGTTTTTGAAAAGTAATCCTATTAAATATTGACTACAGTGTGATCTTTGAAGACCTTAAAGAAATTTTATGTTGAAAAAATCTCGTATCAAAATATAATTAATAATAATATTTAATTTCTTATGTCATGCTTCTTACATTCCTGTCTGTAAATCTAAATATGTGTTCTCATTGGTGATATAAGAATATAATATAATCTTACGATGTTTATAACCCCATTTTAACATTATATATAAATTGATGTGCAAATGGGTTTTAGTGGGTATATATAAAATACATAAAATATTTTACCAGAAAAATAAAATCTTGAGAGGAAGCTATATAACCTGAAGACAATTTGTATATAGAAATATATTTTTCTTTGTGTATTCTTTCAAAATTTTCCCAGCTTGACAGTAACTAGGACCGTGCGTGCCCCAGTATTACTTTAGTTGACTTTTGTGTCCATCCAGCTAGCCACAAAAAAGAGGCTTAACTTCTACAATTCTTACACGACAGCAATTCGTGTCTTCAGATCAAGTTTAAAAAAACCAGTTTAAAGTGATACGTATTTTAATTTTTTCATACGGTGTGAAAATAAAACTATGAAGATTGCTCCTCAAGGATTTTTTTAATATTAATGAATAACAGTGTGTATGATAAGTAACACCTAACTTAATATCCACTATAAACTTATATCGAGTAGCTATTATAGACAACCAATAAACCTACAAAGGGTTTATTAAATATTCGTTTTAATTATCAAATATTTTTAAAGCGATAATGGTACAAGTTATCCGCCTTTTTGCTGTTCATTATCGCACTCAAGTTGAGGATTCCAACAAATAATTTTAAAGGAGAAATATTGGATATTAACACTCAATCAGTGTAACGTTAACGTTATTATAAGTTTGTAGTGCTACTTTTAATTAACAGTAACTTGCATAAATTTGCCTATTTGTGATGTAATAACCATTGATTGAAATATCATCATTGAAATGATCATTTAAATAAAATTGTAATTCTTCCCATATGATGTGTATTATATTTTGGAATACTATATCCACACACGCAATAACTATAAGCCGTATAAGAAAACTATAAGAACTATTTAGTGTATGTGTAGGCTATATAGGAAGGAATACTCTGTAAAACTATAAAGCTTGAGTCATTTTCATCATACTTTGATAGGAAAAATAGTTAATACACACACTAAGATGTAGATCATTGATTCAAATAAAGCTATCACATTTTATAAAACTTAAAAATATAGGAGAATTAGATTATAAGACTGTATTATACTAGTAATTAATGTAGTTTATCATCGCTTTGCTAAAATATCGTAGTCAATAAATCAATAAAGCTAGAGTAAAACAAGTTGAATTACTATTAATAGTTTACGTGCTCATTAATAAATGTTAAACGTGTTATTACTGTGCGAAGAAAGAGCTATATTTTAAAATATTTTAAATACAGAAGCTGATACCATACCAGTACACTTCGTGTTTTCATTTCAATATAAATCGTTTCAGTGTAAGTTTAGGAAACATATTAAGAGATGGCAACAACTGTTTGAACAAGTGTGTATATATCAACATATCAAATAACAATATCTGTTTATAAAGGCTTAAATGATCTGTTTATTTTTGAGTGTATTATACATCATATAATGAATACTTTCATTTTAAGTAATGTTTAAAATCGTCATTATTTCAAGTTTTTATGTTTATTTTATTTTACCACTAAGTTTTGTTTTTTAAAATTACAAACTATATTTATTAGTCAAAAGTTAGAGTTTGATCGCGAGTATTCGCCTTTAAAAAAGCTGTATTGTAAGCAATGATTGACTAAAACCCATATATTATTTTAATTTGAAATGCCAACATATTGCCTATAAGCCTCTTAAAGTTATTCGTCATATTTATTATAAATATATTAACATAAAAATTATTATATTGAAAAGCATCGACTATGTTTAGATCACATGTTTATTGGTCATTGCATCATGGATTCTATGAATACTAAGCTAGGTTAACTAACATAATTGAAAGAAGAGCGATATGGAATTAAGATTAAAGTTTCTCACAAACCTGGCGATGAGTGTTCAACAGGAAGAACTCATGATGTCCTTATTTGTTTCTCCATTTGTGGCGGGCTTTCAGTGTTGTAGCTTAGATTCACAATCCTCTTGTAGCCTAAAACCTTCAGCTAGTTCACCACAGAAATTAGCTCAATTTAAAAGAGTAAAATTAATTTTTTTAAATCATGTTTATTTGAATTGTTACACCTATTGCACACTCGCTACATGTCACTTATCTACAATATAGTCAGGTATGCTTATTTAAAATCCTATCATAGCTTCATACTGTTGCAAAAGGCTTGTACGAACATTTTATGTATTTATAAGTGTATGAAGTTGGGAGCCAATAAACAAATATCTAATGGTCACTTTTAGAATTACTAGTAAGGATCACTATGGATTTGGCAGGAATGGAATTATTTATTGTTTTATATTGTTGGCCACTGTTATCATGCAAATTAATCGTTCCTGTATTTTCACAAACATGAGGGTTTAATTTTGACGGTGGGCAAAATAAATTAACCAATTCACACTTATAATATTAAGGCTTCTGGCAGAGGCACTGATGATATCAGTTTATTACAATTAAAATTCATAAACGTCACGAATACATTTTTTAATATATCCCTTTTCTCACTGTTTTGACTAGGCAGGATTTAACATTTTGGGACATATTCCCCACATATTATTCATTATTTTATGGTAAAAATTATATCACTATCATTAAACTTAAATGTCTCGAACAAAACTCACAATCCTATTGACACCACAGTTAAAGAGATCACTTTTCGGAACTTATATTTCTGGATCAAAATGTGCATTGGTATTTTCTGTCAAAAGTTTGTTATGAAACAACTATTGTCCAATGTTATGCCACCCAGCTGATACAACCAACTGAAGTAAGGCATGGGATGAGACTTGTGCAGCGCGCGGTTTTCCCCACTCCCACTTCTCCCTGTACAGCGCATGTCTGAATTCCCCCTCCTCTCTAACCCTTTCCCACCATTCAGAGCATTTACCCTTCCTCCCCTCCTTTAAAACTAAGAGGACGAAACTTCTTTATTTACTGCCAAGTTCATGTCTGGGACGTAGATTTGGGTAAAAAAAAAAAAATTGGACTGGAAGCACTTTTGCATCTCTGCGATTGTTTAGAGGTTTTTATATTTATTTCAAACATGAACCGAGGATGTTTTTAGTATACTCTGATGTCAGTCACGAGGTGACAAAATATTTTTTTCAAGCACTGCATTGTACTACCCGTTGACAATATAATTATTATGTCTAATGTAAGATTCTTCGCCTGAATATAGGATGTAAAACACATAAGCCAAGGGCGTAGGAAGCCAATTTTTCTNTTAAAAAATTTGTCGTTGGTAAACAACCCTTAAGCGAATTTTCTCTAAGAAAATAAGTATACAGTATTATTTGGCATGTCACATAAAACCCAGATATCTATTTAATAAAAAGATAGAGCTATTTTATAGAAATGTCAATTTTTTCAATAATAGATATAAATAAGCAACCATTATTTTAAGGGCTAGAATTAAAACTTAAGAAATGCTAGAGGTAATATAATATATATAGCATAAACATTAAGTTTGAGCTTAATCAATCAAACCAACTCGGTTGTGGCACAAGGTACAGACATAATTTACAGATACACTCTTACTTTCTCATATCAAGAGAAAGCATTGTGATCTTGAAAAAAATCTATCTCGATATTATGTCAAATTTTTACGTTTTATTTGAACACGAACCCAAAAAAGTGGATTTTACAATTCTGCCTGTCCCCATGTCTTTCTGTCTGTCCGTCCCTGGATAGGGATTCAAAACGTTTTGTTGGATTTTGTTCAAACTTGATATTATAGAGAAATACCACCATTTGTATTCTATTTTTCCAAAGCACTTCAATTAAGGGTAGTTTACTGATGAGTAATTTGTTTAGTTACAAATATTTAAATAATAGATTTAATGATTTTTTTAAAATGAATATCTAGGATTTGCTTGAAATGATAAATAGCACAATATAATTAGTTTTGGGGCAAAAATTCGTTGAGTAGTTTACTGATGACTGATTTTGCAAAAAATTGATATATTTTACAAATTGCTCTAATGATTTGGTTCCAAATGGGTATCTTGGGAGTATTTTACATGACTTTTAGCAGTGTATACTAGTTTTTACGGTAAACTCTCATTTGTGTATTGTTTACTACTGAAGACTAATTTTTCAAAACTTTAAATATTTTAAAAATGGCTGTAATGATTTGGTTTCAAGTGGGTACCTTAGGAGTGTTTGACATAAAAAATAAAACTGATTACTTGTTTTTGGGGTAAAAACTCACTTATGGGTAGTGAGTTTTTGGGGTAAAAACTCACTTATGGGTAGTTTTCTAATGACTGATTATTCAAAAATTTGAACTATTTTACAAACAGTTATAAAGATTTGGTAACAAATGGGTATCTTGGTGGTGTTTGCCATAGCTAATAGCACTATATACTTGTTTTTGGGGTAAATTCATGTATGGGTAGTTTACTGATCACAGATTTTTCAAAAACTTTAAAATGTTTTATATGATATAAAAAAAATAACCTTGTATACTTTGTTTAGGGTAAAATTTGATAAAGAGTCCCTTACTGAGAAGTGATTTTTGAAAATTTAAATTATTTTAAAAATGGCTATAACGATTTTGATTATAATCAATATATGGGGTGCTTGACATGAATATGACAAATAAAGGTGTATACTTGTTTTAGGGTGAAAATTAAGTTATGGGTAGTTTACTGATGACTTAATTTTTTTATGTTGAATATTTCAAAAAAGGCTGAAATGGTTATATTAAAAATTGGTATCGAAATACTATTTTACATATCAATAATAATCTATCTTTATCAATCTAAAATAATTAATTTAAAGGTAAAGCATATAACCCTAACGCGTAGTAAGACGTGGTGCTAATAACGAATCAATGGTAGTTTACTTACAACAAATTATAGAAAATTTGAATGTTTTGGAAATTGACTCTGAAGATTGAATTTGGACTGGAAATATGTGAATAGTTTTTCATTATAAATGGTAAAATATTTTTATTTTTACAAATAACAAATAATTTTAGAGTACCGGTAGTTTACAAATAATTTATTTTTGAAAGTTTGAATTTTCTTTAATATGTTTGAACAATTTGGTTTAAAATTCATGTATTTTTTGATTAACAAGATTAAATGTTTTTTTTATGAGTAAAACTTATTTAAGGGTATTTTAGTTAAAACCTATGTTTGAAAATTTTCATTGAAGTTATAATACACAATATGAGAAAGTTTGTGCTATTGTGTAGTACCATTTATTTTGGGTTTGGAGGCACATTTAATGTTAATATTCATCTAAATCTTTAGGTCAAATTTTTTCACGATTACAATACTTTCTCTTTAATAACCGACAAAGTAAAAATGTATATAATCACAAAATAATATAATCACTTTGTTAACAAATTTATATTATAATCATATTGTTATGTTAAAACTTACACATATGAGAATATAGTATTGTTAATATTATTATCATTGAAATTATAGCTACCCATACCAGAAAGCCCATGGTCAAGATCATTAAGTCTGGTTTGCTGGTGACAGGGATGTCGGGGTTGGAAACCCAGCCAAATTTATTTAGGGTATTTTTCCTAAATAGGTTCCCACACCCTCCCACGCAAATATGGGTGCATTCTCCCACATTCTAACTCTATCATTCTTACAACAATATAGTAATTAGTAGCCTAAATAGGTAGTGAAACGCGGGAAAGGAATTATATTAAAAACATGTCACCTCTTTTGGTGTCTCGTAGGGAATAGTTTCTGCTGGTGGTTCTCTTACTAACTTACTAACTAAAGATATGACATATTTTCATGTAACTTAACACTAGCAACAGGTCATTGATATGTTACCTCTGATTCTCTTCTCTAACACACCCTTTCACAACCTTCTAATAACTAGCAATGTTGTTTAAATTTTGTGTATGATTTCAAACTTGTCCTAGTTACAAAAATAACTCTATCATTCTTACAACAATATAGTAATTAGTAGCCTAAATAGGTAGTGAAACGCGGGAAAGGAATTATATTAAAAACATGTCACCTCTTTTGGTGTCTCGTAGGGAATAGTTTCTGCTGGTGGTTCTCTTACTAACTTACTAACTAAAGATATGACATATTTTCATGTAACTTAACACTAGCAACAGGTCATTGATATGTTACCTCTGATTCTCTTCTCTAACACACCCTTTCACAACCTTCTAATAACTAGCAATGTTGTTTAAATTTTGTGTATGATTTCAAACTTGTCCTAGTTACAAAACAATGTTTTGAGTACGTAGGTGTCTGAAAAAATGAGTGAGGAAGGGTAGTAAGACTACCTACATAAGCTAAAAACTACATATCTGACAGTTGTTCTTGCCTAGTTTTGATTCCTCAAGTAAGATCTTGCAGGTGATAGCAGAAATATTTACCTCCTTTTCTTATACCCTGTTACTCAACTCATTCCAAAAAACGTCCTTTGTTTTCCAATACAATTTGGAATGTAGAGAAATAAAGGCATTTGAAACGTTGACAGAGCTAATTTAATATCAGAATTTCACAAGCTGCGTCTGAAGGTGAACATTATAATGTAAACTAATATTTGGTTGATGATATACAAATAAAACTGTAAAAAAGTAAAAAAATAACATTAAGTTTGTATATGAATATATTTACCCCTTTTAAGGGGCTCAACAAATCCCGGACCACCCAGACACCCCCACATTTTAATGCCATTGACATAAACACATAGTAAAATCACCTTTCCCAGTTGCGCCAGGTGTAGACGGATATAAATAGTAAAGCCCTTTTGTAGCTCTTATCTCTGACCTATGACTTCTTATCTCAAACTCGGAACCTTGCACTAAACTCGTAGCACTGCCAATCTTTGTAGACGCCGTTGATCTTCAACATTTGTATATATTTCAATTATCTTATCTTCTTTCTTCAACTTATGGAACTCTAGGGCCATTTCCCATGGCAGTTTTATTGTTACGCATATCTAATTAAGAGGCAGTTTACCCTGCGCTTTGATTATTGAGCCTTTTCTCAAGAACGATTTCTACCTTGTGGTTTGCCGATACATAGAGTGAATCAGAAACTACAAAAAATTGAGAAGATATGCTCCAGCACAGCGGAGTCAGTAGCTTACTATAGTGGTGTGTCTACACAATAGAGGTGAATAGAAAAAAAACAATTGAAGCCAGTGGCGCACTCATAGGGAGCCAACAAACAGCTCCATAACCACTGAAAGCGAAGACAATTTATTACTATTAAATGCCGATATATGCTATTTAAAATGTTTTATGGTAACTAAAGGCAGCGATTTCAATCATGTAAGTGACCTTAGCTTAGATACACTGTATCAAAGCTATTTGTTCAGCATTTTTTGCAATTTGTAGCTTTTGAGGTATTTTTAACGTGTGTGTTGGTAGGCCTACCTTAATGTTTTCCCCATAAACCAGCACACTTTAATTTTTTACTCGAAAAGAATAATCAGTAATGACGGAAACTTATATATGTAAGGTGGAGGGGGCATTTAGAAAAATAAAGAGTTTTGCCCTCCAAACCACAGGGGAGTCCAATTATCCTTTAAAGGAAAATGTTGCGAGAAAAATGTATCCACCCAGACGCTATTCGATTAGGTCTTTCCTTAGAAAATTTTCAAAATTCATATGATTCTAGAAGTTTTCCTCCGGAAATTTCTTAAAGATTTGTTTCCTCTAAAAGCTGTTTAGAGTATATTAACCCTGGATTTTTAACATTTAAATTGATGCTCGGGAATATATCTACAATGATCTTAGCCAGTAGATTTTTTTGAAAATTACATGCCTATAAAAGCCATTTGGTATGGTCCAAATCTGGCAGATTTTTGAAAATTGTGTGTCTCTAAAATCTATTTGGAGTGGCCCTTTGCTGGCAAATTTTTGAAAATTATTTTGAATTCTGGGGGAGAGGGGCAATGGCCCTATTTTCCCCCCTGTCCCCGGGTGCACCACTGATTGCAGCGTATATATTACACCAAAGGAAACAAATACAACAAAGTAAAACGGAAAAAAAGAAATGTTTTTGGAGTTCACTCACTAAAAAGTGTGTGATTGACTCAGGGCTAGTTTCACCTATTATTTAATAAATTAAGGCAAAATACATGTAAATTCTAAATTATTTTCGAATGTCCATTCCGTCTAAAGCTGTGAGAAGGAACATTTTATATTATTATTTCTGTGAAATAATTAAATTCAGCTGATTTAATGAAGCAAATGTAGTCCGTAATCGAGATATAGATATCCCCAATGTCAACGTTTGTACTTGAGATTAATTTATCTTAAGGGCGTCAACACCAGAAACATCATCAAACGAGCTTCGGTGGCCGCATGGTCTAACACGCTACTCTTGCAATAGACTCGACTGCCGATGACAGGGAGATCGGTGTTCGATCTCTATCGGGTGCACTAAGGGTGGTTTCCATCAATGGTTTTCCACTCTCACTCCATGCAAATGCGGGGGAAATTCCTTCAAATGTTACCTTCCTCATCCCTAATGGATTAACGTAATTAGTTCATAGGTGTATAACCCAGACGGGTAGTAAGATTTGATGCTAAAAAAAGTAGTAAAGAAACAAATGAATGCGAGCCTTTGTAGACCCGTTATGTTCATTAATCATACTTCCATTTTTTATCATCAATAAGTTAATTAAAATAAATTTAAGGTTGCCCGACATTTGCCCCCCCTCTCCCCCACCTATTCACCATGCTTCCTATCTACCCCTCCCCCACCCTAGTGCACCCTCCCCCTTCTTATAACACTATATTTTGAAGCAAAATAAGCTCTAGGTGCCATCTCTACAATTTAACCCCTCTACCACAAGCCGCAACTGCAGAAAATTTCCCGAAAAATGTTCATCTCTAAATTTCCGTCTTCCCAACTTGTGTTCTACAAAACTGGGCCTGTAATAACTTAACAAATTTAAAGCCTCTATATCAATTTCACGGCTTCCAGCCTCGAGGCCTAGCCTGATAGCAAGCAGGAGGACCAAGCAAGACTCAGCCGTGGCCTTTCAAAGAGAGCCAAGATACAACTGAAAGTGCGCAGAAGACAGCCGTCAATGTGAAAGGTTTTCTTATCTTTCTTTGATGTTGAACAATGCCGCCACCACCAATGGCCGAGAAAACTTAAAGGAAAGATTGGTGGAATCAAGCCGTCGCACGTTGACCGTGTGAAAGCACTCACTTGGACCAATGTATCCTGAATAGACGCGCGGTCAACCTGATGTGACGGTGGAAGACTGGCGCGACAATTAAAAGTTCGTATGAAACGGCACTAGGTTGTGATAGTATTGTTAGAACAAGTTAAAGTATAATGTGATAGCATTAAGAAAAAAGTACATTACAGTTACAATATTTACCCAACCCAATCTCATATATTAATACTTTAAAAAAATATTTGTTCATCTCTACCGCTACCGCTACTACCTTGATAGTGGCTATAACGGTCAACATTAAGTTAAATAATGGTGGTTAAACAAGTGCTAGGAAACAGATGGCGTCACGTGGGCGCACAAGCTTGGTTGTCTTTTAAGTACCAAATTCAATGCCTGCCAAAATGTGGTCAATAGTTGGGTACAACGTTTAAAAAATTTCATTTATTATACTCACATTTTACTTATTTATTCTTGTATAACTATAACCCTACAAATAGCTTGTCAGTTTTTATAAAAGTGTGAGTTAAATTTTCTAACTTTATATATAGTTAGAGCCTGGGACTGTGCCTACTTAACATTTGAACCAAGATTTTAACCTAAAAACATATTCTGATAGGTGAAACCTCATGAAAAACAACGCGTGACTATGGCAACGACAATTTTAACTTTCAGATAAAAGTTATCAGGTACTTAAACCTCCCGATAAAATGTGATGGATAAATACATTTTATCTGGCGGTCATAAGACGCACTTTTAATTCAATGACCAGATAGAAATATTTATCGGCCAGATTAATATTTATCCAGGCGTCATAAGACCAGCCCTTAGTGTTTTTATATTGATTTGAACATCGCACATTAAAACATATTTTATTTTTATGTTGTGATGATTTTTACTTGATTCATTGTTTCAAAATAAATATTTAATTAAATAAAGTTTACCCATGTTTGGAATATCAATATGCTATGATTAGCTATGTTTTTCTGAAATCACATTCACGCAGGTGTTAAGAGATTCTTCCACTACCAGCACCAAATACATCAACGAATGGTGAACTTAGGTCCACTTTAAGACCTACTATTAAACGATGGGTTTGACCTTAAAAGAGTTCCCAATTGACACCTCACTCACACCAAACTTTTTAAAATAAGATGAAAGAGAAGAGGTATTTGGGAACATGAAACATTTCGGAAAGCCAATGCTTTCAAATGTTTTTGAACTATTGTAATAAATTAAATAAAAAAATTGTTTTTAAAGTTCTGATACAACTTACTTCAGGTAGGTCAACTAATAGGTCTAGGGGGCTATTTGTTCGATCATTGTAATGTTGAGATGAATGGGTAAAACTACAATTAGCTTGAATACATGTCACAAATAACTTATTATTACAATATTATCAAGGATACATGTCAGAAATCAATTATTGCTACAGTTATGGCCTTGATATATGTAACAGATCATAGATTATTACAATCGGAGCCTGTACTGCTTTGCCACCGTTAAGAATAAATTTAAAATTAATAAGAATGCTGAATAAGGCACAGGCTCACGTGGGCCCCACTTTAGGGAACCTTGGTGTGTGAACCTCAGGAGATTTCTTTTTACTTTTATTATAATTTAAGAGTTTGTCTCTTTAAACCACGTGGCCAGTGGTGTGGGTAGTTTCAAAACAAAAACAAATATAAGAAAGTGAAAACTTAGAAAATATACTTGGGGAAACTTGGGGGTTTTAGACTTTAGACTGCGTTACTTCTGGTGTGGGCCAAATAAGAAAAAATAGAAAGCTATATCTTGGCTTTCTTGCTTAAGGAAACCTTAGTTAGTGTTCATCTATGGCGTATTTTTTGTTAGTTTTACATTTGTTTCAATCCAAACGCCTTAAATCACGCCACCAACGGTGCGGATAGCCTCAAAACTAAAATATTTAGAAAGCCGAGACCTCGCATTTCTACTTAGTGACAACTCACAGTGTATAATTTGGGCGAATTTTTAAGAATAATATATTGCTAGTATGATGCTGAGACTGTTTGACCACTGTTGAGGATTACTTCAATATCAATAAACATAGAAAGCTAAAACTTTACATTCGTAGTTCTACAAGGGTATACTGAGGAGCAATTTCTGTGCATAAAGCCTTAAATCACGTAAATACTTGTTTGTGATTTTAAAGAGGTATCCAAAATTGTTCACCAATCGGTTTGTGTTGTTTTATAGGTGGTAGTGATTTATTTTTTACCCGGAAAACACGAGACATTTTTAGTCTAGCAATTAATATAAAGGTGTAGAATACATCATCAAGAAAAATATGGCAAAATGAATATGAAATCACCAGAATAAAAAAAAATACATGTTTTTCACAACGTCTCATTACTATCCATCTATATCAATTACGCGAAGGAAGTAGGGATAATTTAGGTATACTTTTAGAGGAAATGTACCCTCATTTATGTGGAAGGAGAGTGTAAAACCATTTAAGAATAATTAACCTCAGTACAAACGACAGGTACTCTCCATCAACGACATACGATGACGGGCCCACCGATGGAGGGTGGAAATAAACATTCATTTTGATGACAAAGTGTTACAAATCGTGTATAATGAAAGCTGTAAGCCGCCTTTTAGCATATCTGTATTACCTAAACTTTGTCGTACAAGTTAAACAAATTAATTTATTTAACAAAATTGCAGCTGTCTCTTTTTACACAAACATAATCTATTAAAAATAATGATACGATTATTTACTATCGTATAAGTTACAATTAATTAGTTTTATTTCATTAATGGCACTAATCGTAATTTCCTTGCGTTGTGCTATTATTAAAATGTAGGTGAAATCTTTAAAAAAAAAATGAGAAATACCCCAATTCAAATAGATGCTTATCAACATTATGGTTAGTATAACATAACTTGATACAACAATCGGGGTTAATATTAAACAAAGGAAGCGGTCGCCGGTCACCATTACTGGTTCGGCCACTCTTGGACTTCACGACTGTCCTCTCCCTACAAATTTCTACTAAATTGTCAGGCACAAAAAACCTCCATCTGGCTACGTTTGCTTTCCTTACAATTTAGTAGTTGACACTCCTGCTTTGTTACATTGATAGTGATCGCTCATTAATTATAATATGTGAATAATATTCAAATATTTTACATTTGGTTTAACACTATTTCCCTGAATAAACACATGTATGTAGTCCCTATTATTTGAAGATTGTTCATTAGCATCGACGCAACTTTACCTCATATTAATAAAATTAAGTTTGAAGAAAGCTGTATCTGATACTATACTATAATAACCAAGATATGCTTGAAAACGATAAAACCAATTTCTTTTGTAATAATACTTTTAATTTTTATCATTATTAAGGTTATTCCACCTGCTTTTTAAGGTTGATTTATAATAATTATATTTATTTTAACAAATATTTTCTGAAAATGTTTAAAGCCCACATATTAATTTTACTAAATCAATTATCTGCAATAGCTATGCAAATTAATTGAATAAATCGACAAACACTTATCCATAATTGGTAGGAACTAAGGTCATGTAAAATATAGAACTGATAACTAAAGTAGGATTTTGGAAGGAATTAACTTCAAAAAAATACAAACACAATTTTTGCAGTCACTAATAATAACATTATATATTATTAATATTGTTATTTTATAGATATTGATATTATTTCTGAAAAGTGATGGCTGCAGATCACATGACTAGTATAAGGGAATAAATACGGTTTTAATAGCCTTTAAAATTGTCAAAATTTTCCTTCCTAAATAATTCAGGTTATACGTCCACAAATTATTTATTACTTCGCTTGTGAGGTTTTTTTGGGGTCAAACGTGCTTGACACCAACATGTACACTTGCGTACACAAAGATTCAGACGAAACACAAACACAGATTAAAATGCTAGTGTGGTAATGTTTCAAAGAAAGCCGCTCTTATCGGCGTGTGCCATTAATTGACTAAACTGGCCTCATGGTATAGTGGTATAGTGGTTAGTATCTTTGGCTGCTGACTTAAAGGTCCCGGGTCTGATTTCCGGCTGGTACTGGGGGATTTTTCTCTAAAGTGGAACGATTCGTATATTCACCAAGGTTTGGTTAAATAGGCTTTGTTAAGGTTAAGATCTTCATTGACTTTCCCCCGTCATATTCACTATCACCATCACTTCACCTCACATAGACATGGGAAGAGCCTCCATGGAAAGAATGTACGATCAGTACATTCCTGCGTCCCCTGGACAACGGTACACTAGTACTGGATACTCTTTCCACACACTGGGCTATGAATGATGAGGCCCAAACACACCATTATTATTATTATTATTATTATTATTGTAGTACTTGTGGCCTTTTTTTACGTAGAAATAAAGCAGCCCGGGGGTAGACTAGCCCGCTTACGCTAGCAGTGAGCTATCCGCCCGTCAGCGGTGTTAATCGAAATTGGATTAACTATGAATTGCCAGTTGTCTAGAAAGCCATATTAACGAGCGGAATTTGTCATAAAACAGCATTCTATTGTCACTTTCTCATATGGTCGGTTTCGAGATCTGTATGTCGGGGACGAGCCAATTGAGTAATTAACTTTTAAGGGTTTTCATATTTGTCTTTAAGCTAGTTCTATCACTAATATCGTGGGGAGCGAGGGTGATATCACCCTAGAATAGCACCTTGGGTACGTATCAACAACATTGTGCTATGCCAACTTTTATTAATATTATTGAAGGCCTTGTCATTGTTATTAATAATATAACGTGTATTAAGAAATTACTTAAATACATCTAATGTTGTGGTATATATTAACTAGCCTAAAATTTATTACCTTTTTTAAAATGGCAGCCTATACTTTGATTAAAGCATAGTCGATCTNGTTCAAACCCATCCGAGGTCAATGGAGTTTCTTGGGCGATAAAAATCCGTAGCACAACTTCCTTCGGAGGGGAAGTAAAGCCGTCGGTCCTATGGTGATTGTGGCATTTAAAAAAAATGTAATTATGTGAAAATACCTTTCCCAGCAAAATTGGTAGGCGCTCTCACGCTCGCTCATAGAAATTCCCGTGTATTGATATAATCAGCCGGTTCAGAAAGTGGAAGTTAAATACCTCAAATAAATGGGGAAAAAATTATTAAAGCACATAGCATTTATTGAAAATAGTAGGCCTACTAATAGCATTTAATTAATCATCTAAGCTCAAGTGTATTCTCTAAATGAGACAAATATTATAAATCCTTGTTCTCATATGTTGAGTCCGTCCATCAGTATTGTAGACAACAGGGAATAATTTTTTGCCATTTTTTAGGATTTAGTCAATTGGAAGTCGCTCTAGTATGTTCACAGCTATGACTTTTTGCTGCATCTGTTTATAGCTATCTTTATACAAATTAAAATATAATGAATTAAATATATAAAGTCAATTTGACAACACATAGATTAGACTAAAAGTAAACTAGCTCATAAAAATATATTTAATCCTATGTTTTTAAGTTTTATTTAGACTATTAACATCTTACATAATTTATTTACATCTGCTTTCTAAATTCCAATCTTTGTACACTAATATTTTAATTATTTTTACGTCTTGGAGCCTCGAGCACTATGCTAACCCAATACCTATAAGACATTTTTTCACTCTCCACGCTTTAGTCCACGTCTGCGCTACCTGGATATCTACAATACGGCGCAATGGATTAAAAAGGTGTAATTTATAGGAAGTGTACCTGCGTGTACGTAGGGGGAAAACGAGAAACCATTATTGAAAAATCTTTCATAATACACCTGGCCGGTATTTGTTTTCCTAGACTCTCCGTCACGACTAGACAATAATGACGCCCTTGTCCATGTGCCCACCGGTACAGGTAATAACATTACCTGGACTTGTCGTGCCTATACATTTTATTTGATTTGACAACTTTATTCATTCCTTCTACACAAATGGTGGCAACATTGAAATTGATTTAGTCAAGTGTTAAAATAATACTTGTCCACCTGTCAAGCAAAGAGAATAAGTGGGACGAGCAAGGAGATTTGTTATGTTCTGGCGAAAGTAAACGAAAAAGGTTAAGAAGGATGATGAGGTGTACGTAAGGGGCGTAGAGGAGAAGAAGGTTGATTCAACAACTCTGAAGACATCCAAATGCTACTGGTTTAGCTCAACCATGTTGCTATGTGGTGTCAGTTGTTGGAACTATAGCTAAATGTTGGACTTGTGGAGTAATAGTTAGTGTACTTGATAATTCTATTCAACTTTCGTATAAATAAAGTGAAGTAATATTTCTTAAAATATTAATTGTATCTTATAGTGTTTTTCCTAACCTATTAGTCAAGGCAAGACATGTATTTTTTGCTTCCTTAAATAATTTAATTTGTTTATTTTACGATTCCAAATGCATGGAAATGTTAAAAATTAAAATATTTTTGATAACTTGGGGTAAATAATAATATTTTAAAATATGTAACCGAAGGAAAAAACAAATATTAAAATAAATTAGGAGCCAACAAAGGCTATGGTGACTAAACATGGTGTTAAAATACCAGATTGGATCTAATAACACTAATATATATATATATATATATATATATATAGACTCTGTAGCTCACAAATATTTATTTATTATTATTATTACTATTAGCACAGCGTCTTACTAACCGTTCGGGTTCTACGCACTTACGCTAATGTGTGATGGTAGGGTGATTGTGAGATGAAATGGAGGACCTACTGTTTAACGTGGAATCCGAACCACGGTGGAGGCCTGGCATTCCATCACATTCATAAGTTGTGATTAATATATGTCTTGTCAGAGGTGAAGGAAGGGTTTGGCAATCAGATCAATATGTGCCGGGACCGAGGATTGAACCCTGGACCCCCAGCACAGAAGTCCGACACCTTACCTCTAGACCGCCAGGTAACCCAATATTTATTTGAAAATCACATTTTAAAACTAACACAATATTGAATTGTCATTTTGTTTTTATTTATTTTTTACTCCGACCTTAAATGGGTTATATCAAAATGTTTTCCAAAGATATATAAAGCAACAATCAGGCATGATGAAAAATAAATGTCCAGCTATTAATACACTACGTTATTCCAAGAAATATTAGCCTATATGGTCCATACGAGGACAAGTATTTTTGACTGTTTTAACTATTGAGAACATCTAAACAAACATTATCTTTTACAATACAATACCAATTTTAATTTGGATTCTTTTTGATTTATTATTTTATTTCTCACTTCTCCTTAAAGTAGTAAACAGCCATTTTTTGTATCCATACATAGGTAAAGTTTGAAAATTAGTTCACATTACTGATACAGGTAACAGATTTTCAGTCTGGTATAACATTAGTGTTTATTTACTTTGAGATAATGTTTTGAAATTGTAATAGACTTAACACCATTTTAGCAACATATAATTTCGGATTCTTATATACAAACTAAATAGAGAATAGTAGTTTAAAATAATCATGTATTGACCAATCAATTTCAATTTATAAACATGTCAGGTATAGTCCATGTATAGGAAATATAACCATGAAAGTTAGAACAATGGACTGCCCTATGCTCATGCATTCAATATGCTTGTTTTAAACAAATCACATCGTAAGTGCAAAACGGAACTAAATTACTTAATATAAAATTCATACTGGAAAATAAAATTACCAGACCCTATTTGAAAATCGTATCAGGCATGTTGGCTCGAAACAATAGCGTGACGTAAGAGGAGTGACAAATTTGCCTGAGATTATCTATTGTGTTTCTACTTCTCTAATTTATAATATACCTACCTATTTGAAAACAACTCTCTGCAGGCACTATTATAAAGATTTGAAATTAAAATGATAAATATCTCACATTTTAAAATTATAATAATTATTTGAAACCCATGAACAAATGGTATTGGATGAGGTTATATGTGCGTGATTTGTTTTTTGTATCGTATTTGAATTAATTAAAGTTTATATTAAATCAAATAAAATGTTTCCTGAGGCAACGCATTCATTCTTTGTTCCTAGAACAAATTGATGTTCATTTTCACTCGTACTCGATTCGCTACCCTCGGTGCGTTACTCTCGTTATAGTCTAGACTGCCGAAGACGGGTAGTCGGGGTTCAATCCTGGTCGGATGTAGTGTTTTTCCTAAATGGTTTTCCTCTATTTCTCTCTCTCCGTGTGAATGTGGGTACACATAATCTAAACTCAAAATTCCTAATCCCTAACACATTAGTAAGACGCGGTGCTAAAAAATGTTTCACTCACAACAACGCGTTGGAGGCATATCCGAGAAAATAGATCCATTAAGAGTTTTGACAAAGGTAAAGTGCTCTTAGGTTGTACTTGTGCTCATTAATTTGGAAAAACTCTTGAATACTTTAGAACAACTTGTAGATATAACTAAGAGGAAATTATTATTATACAATTATGCTTTAAGTGTGTTAGATTAATATTAAAAGTGTATGGCTAGTGGGTTTTTATATTGGGAATATCTCAGATATAATTTAGCATAT
Source organism: Timema bartmani (assembly GCA_902151455.1). Classification (NCBI taxonomy): domain Eukaryota; kingdom Metazoa; phylum Arthropoda; class Insecta; order Phasmatodea; family Timematidae; genus Timema; species Timema bartmani. Next base: position 88,559 of record CABFWB010001670.1, read on the forward strand.
TTAGAAATTTAACTATTATAATTATTGAAGGATAGGGCATTTAAACTAATTAATTAAAGATATCTTTAAAATAATATAATGTTTATGTTTTTTGCCTTAAACCATTCTTTATTTGTTACCTTTGCTGGTAAATTTAGCGCTAATGGTTGATTTAAACCAAAAGGGTGTTAAATTTTCGGCTAGGGATCTTCATTCTCACTATCACTCAAAAATCATGGATATCAAACTTCCCTTATAAGTACCACTTAAGCAGCAGGCTACATATGCAGGTTGCAGCAGGTTACATATGCAGGTTGCTGCAGGTTATAAATGAAATAAGGCGTTTAACTAGCAGCTACATACAGGAATATTACTGACTAAGCTCAAAGTGAAACAATGTAAAAAACTTACCTTTAAAAGTGGAAGACATATTTTTAAAACATATTAAAATGCTATACAAATTTGTTACATTGTTTCATAAAAAAACTATTTTAAAGGATTCTGACCGAATTTAATACACACGTGTCTTACCTAAGAACATTGTTGTTAAATCAATATTTTTTATATATTATTATTTCATCTAAGTGTTTAATATTAAATAGGCCACCACTGGTAGTATTACCTATTGACACAAAGCTATTTGCCATTAATAGCAACACTCTTAATAAAAATGCATTGTTTGTATTATTATGATCACCAAATTTTTTGATTAAAAAAAGCTTTGGGTCTTGCTTAAAAGAGAAGTAAAGAAAAGCAGTATGTAACAACACAAATGCAATTTAAATAAATGGTACGGCGCACCGCACAGACTTTCTCTCTCTTTCTATAAACTCGTAAGATTTCTGAACGGAATAATGTACATTGTATCATCACCACTCCACATAAGAACACGCATAAAATAATATACAATGATATATAATCAATGAGAAAAGAGGCGCATCTTTGTCCACCTAAGAGCATTTCAAACAGTTTAATGTCTTCCACAAGGGTCAACACTTCGTATTAAAATTTCGATTTCTGGTTAAAATTTTAACATTTTATAAGGTGTTGCAGATCTTCAAGTCATCGCATTGATATTTAATTATTCATTTATACATTTTGACCAATAAAAAATGTAAATATTGACTATTGAGTCTAAAATGGAGATAGATCATTGCTATGCAAACATTTCTCCTAAGAGATTTAAGGAAAAATAACATACTTTTTTAGATACTTATATTTAATTACTCTATGGCATTGGAGAATTATTGCGTTAAGACTTAAGTAGTATATGTTTACAACTAAAGCTCACAAAATTGTATTAATATATTTGCAAATATCTCAGAAACTGTTGCTTTTATAAAAATATATGTCAAATAAAAGTTTTTTATTTCTAATAGTCCTACAATTTTGCAATGATAAGTTGTTTAGTTTCTCAAATAGTTGTGGAGATACGGAAATTAACGCTTCTGTAAAGTACCCTAAAAATCATTTTCATAGGAAAATGAAAATAGCCAGTTTATTTATAATCTTAATCAACGCCTAGATACGAATTTTAATCAAAATCGTTTGAGCAGATTTTGAGAAAACCAAATTTTTCTCTTTTCGCCCTTCAGTAAACTACCCTTAATTTTAAGTTTTTATAGACACACAGACAGACGGCATTGCAAAGACTATTTTTTAGGGTTCGGGGGGTCATGAGACGTCGACATCCATCAACATTTCAGGTTAGTTTTTTTTTACGGTCGCAATACTTAAACTTTAATGTCCAAAAAGTTAAAAAAATTCATATAATTGCGTATAGATTGAAAGTTATTGATTTTATAAAAATATGTTTCGGATAAAATATCTGTATTATAAATATATATACATATTTGTAATGCTAAGTAATTTCATATCTCAAATAGTTTCGGAGCTATTATAAAAAATGTTAATTTACGCATCAGACCGGAGCCCTTAAAGCCATTTTGCCGAAATATTGAGAGTAGCCATTTTGTTTGGAATATTTATTAATGTTCATAAATGAAATTTAATCAAAATCGTTAGAGCCGATTTTGAGAAAATCGACTTTTTCTCTTTTTGCCCTTCAGTAAACTACCCTTAATTTTAAGTTTTAATAGACACACAGACAGACGGCATTGCAAAGACTATTTTTTAGGGTTCGGGGGGTCATGAGACGTCGACATCCATCAACATTTCAGGTTAGTTTTTTTTACGATCGCAATACTTAAGCTTTAATGTCCAAAAAGTTAAAAATATATATATAATTGCGTATAGATTGAAAATTATTGATTTTATAAAAATATGTTTCGAATAAAATATTTGTATTATAAATATATATACATATTTGTAATGCTAAGTAATTTCATATCTCAAATAGTTTCGGAGCTATTATAAAAAATGTTAATTTACGCATCAGACCGGAGCCCTTAAAGCCATTTTGCCGAAATATTGAGAGTAGCCATTTTGTTTGGAATATTTATTAATGTTCATAAATGAAATTTAATCAAAATCGTTAGAGCCGATTTTGAGAAAATCGACTTTTTCTCTTTTTGCCCTTCAGTAAACTACCCTTAATTTTAAGTTTTAATAGACACACAGACAGACGGCATTGCAAAGACTATTTTTTAGGGTTCGGGGGGTCATGAGACGTCGAAATCCATCAACATTTCAGGTTAGTTTTTTTTACGATCGCAATACTTAAGCTTTAATGTCCAAAAAGCTAAAAATATATATATAATTGCGTATAGATTGAAAATTATTGATTTTATAAAAATATGTTTCGAATAAAATATTTGTATTATAAATATATATACATATTTGTAATGCTAAGTAATTTCATATCTCAAATAGTTTCGGAGCTATTATAAAAAATGTTAATTTACGCATCAGACCGGAGCCCTTAAAGCCATTTTGCCGAAATATTGAGAGTAGCCATTTTGTTTGGAATATTTATTAATGTTCATAAATGAAATTTAATCAAAATCGTTAGAGCCGATTTTGAGAAAATCGACTTTTTCTCTTTTTTCCCTTCAGTAAACTACCCTTAATTTTAGGGGTAGATATCCAATTCCAAAAACCCCTCGGGGCAACCCTATGAAAACCCTAGATATCAAGTTTCAGCTCAATCGGTAAAATAGTTTAGGCTCTAGTTGGAGGTACAGACAGACAGACAGACAGACAGACAGACAGACAGACAGAAATTCAAAAACCACTTTTTCGGATTCAGGAAGTCATGAAACGTCAAAATTCATCAAAATCTCGAGTTCGATTTTTTTGACGATCACCATACTTTCTCTACCTGTAAGATAGAGAGAAAGTAAAAATACCTTTTAAATGGAAAGAGGATGGAAACTGTGTTAATTGTACTGTTCGCTGGCTGAGAGAGCAGCTGGGTTATTTTGAAAATTTCAAAAACTGGTGTTATTTATCTTAATATTTACAGCACAAACAAAATTATTTTGTGAAACTTGCATCGTAATGTTCGTCTGCAGTTTAAGATGGAAATATAGAAGTAAGCTTATAAAAATACGAAGACAAATAACATATTTTAATCTAAAAATACAAGATAAAATATAGAGTTAAATATAGTAGATATATTATTTCACACTTAGGCCAATGTATTAATGTGAGAGGAAGGCCAATAAAGAAACAAAGTATATGGCAACAAGATGAAGTTATTATACCCACTGCTCATCTTTGACAGATACACCATCATATGCATTAAAGTTTCCAAAAATGGGTCGCAAAATGGTGGCTGGGTGATCAGGGGATCGATGCTTGGACACGGGAATATTTTCAAAGTTTACAATACGCTTTTGTTTTTTCATTTTAAGAAAAGATGAGATTACAAGTGAGTGTGACAAGATCAACTCATGATCATACTATAAATGTTCAACCATTGTATTCAAAATAATATACATTATAATTACACACAAGTAGCGTTTTTTCTGCTTATTCCATTTGGTTAAAGTGTGCTATGGACTAACTAAACATAAGTACCAAAGCTGCCAAAGCCAAAGATGAATATTCTTTCAACTACATGCTTATATCAATTATGTTTTTAAACTCTAAGTAAATTAAACACAGAGGATATAAATCGGCCAACTCAAAGTCTAATAAGAGTCGCACTGTCCACAGATTAGCATAATTGGGATGATTTAGTCAAAGATCATCAAGCAAACTCATATCATCAAACCCAAGTGATTTTAAAGATGAGTATACATTTTTAATAAATAGTATTTTATTTAAATATTTTACCATTATCGAGTATTTTTTTAAATTACAAAATAAACCTAGTCTACTTTCAATGAAGTCTACTCCCGTACTTACCTGTAATGTTTATAATACGTTTTTTATTAGAAATCCTTCTAATAAAATTTATTATTATTATTACTATTATTATTCACTATGAAGGACATATGCAAAGTCACTGGCTTACCAAGAGAGCTGGGTTACCATTGTATTAGTTTTGTAATACGCTGGTTTACAACATGATTGTACTTGGAAATAGGTGAGAAACTCAAGTGCTATAAGAAAGTCTTGCCTCATCCGATGATGATAATCACCTCCAACTAAAAGGCGTATTGCCGTAGGCACCAGTGAGGTTTAAGAAAAATGTCAGATTCAGAAACTAAGTCTAGATGTAATCAAGTCATTATGGAACACACAATGTTTAAATTAATCATTCCAAAACAATTAGAATGATCTGATGGCCTCATGGTTTAAGATGTCACTTTAATAAGCTGGATTGATGGAGACAGGGAGGTTGGAGTTAGAATCTCACTTGTATGAAATGAGTGTTTTTAAAAATGGTTTCCCACTCGCTGTCCATGCAAATGCGGGTATATTTTTCTAAGACTCTACATTTATCACCCCTTCTACATTAGTGTAAATATACGGATGGCTAGGGTGGCTAGTAAGGCATGGTGCACATAAGAAAAATATATAATATTGTTGATCATTTTTGTTTGTTAAATTAATTTGAATCAACCGTACCCGGGAATAGAGCCCAGAGCCCTTAGAAATAGCACACCAATTCTTCACGGTCATTCTCAACTTATGTTAAAGTAGAGTCTGCAATGAGAGCCTAAGATCTTTGGTTTTGGAGCTTTCATAAATACCGCCACCGGTAACTTGAGGTCGGCATTGATGCTTCACTTGTAAAGGTTGATTTGTACATGGTTTACTTTCAAGCTCATTGCATTGAAATTATAATTATCTCACTCAGTCCCCTCGTGGCTCGTTATTGTTTTTTAGCACCATGTCCTACTATCAGTTCGGGCTACACGCCTGTGTACTATAGTAGTCCCATGGCTTCTTTGGTTCTGACTGACAGCTCACAGCTGACAGTTGACGTCTTTGAAAAGTTACCAGACCAAATTATGTATCCCTACGCCGAGCCATATTTCCTACAAAAACATGTGTTTAGCAGCTATCACTTCTGACAGTCAAAATTTAGGTATATACCTAAATGTTGACTGTCAGAATTCAGCTGTGTGCTGTCAGTCAGCACCAAAGAAGTCATGGGGCTAATGTAATTACTCTAGTGGGCTAGGAATGAGTGAAGTTGAATTTAAAGGAAGTGTACACATATTTGCCTGGAGGAAGATTGTAAAATCATTTAGTAAAAATCACCCTACTGGGATCGAACCTTTATCTCCTCATCATCAATATTCTGGTTTATTCCAAGAGTGACGCCTTAGATCATACGGCCACCGAAGTGGATTGAGTTTTATTGCTATATCCATTAACAAACTGACCCATTTCTTTGAACTTCGAACCCCTCATCCTGTTTACTTGGATTAGTTTCAATAAATGACAACCTTATAGGGGTGTAAGATGGGTCACACTGGATTGAAATAAATCACTGGACATAGTATTCATATGGATGGAGTGGTTCCACTTAATTTATCTACTCCATTAGTGTAATATGACGCATGTAGCCCGAACGGATAGTAGGACGCTGGTCAAATATAAACAGTTCAAATTTTAATGTACCTTGATATTTATTAGCAATAAATAATGTCAAATCATTTTACTACGGTCCAGCGGTCAAATACCTTTCTGTAATTGTGCTACCTAAGATCTCAGTTTCAAGAGGAAATGGACGATTATGAATCTTGCTTACCGATGGAAATGTTTCATAGAGCATCGCTCAAGCACTTCCCTTGACCCCAATCAAATTACAAAGTATTTTGAGATGTGTTATTGAACTCAAGTGAAAATCATGACGTGAAATTGGAATATGGAATAGCTAGTAGTAGCCTACCTTTTGAAATAACTACCGGATTATAAAGGGTGGGAATTTAAGTTATACTTTGCTTGCCAAGCTATTTTCGTCAAAGTTTCTGCTTACGTCCTTTAACAAACAATTTTTGTTTGCGTGTTTGATGATCGAGTGACAGCTAAACGAATAAGATATTTCATAATGTATCGCCAAGTTGCTTTTAATTATATTTCATCTTGTCGGCTTCAGTGGTCTTCCAGTAAAGTTCTCGCCTCATGACCAGATGTTCATGGGTTCAACCCCAGCCAAGGTCAACGGATGATTCTTTAGTGATAAAAATCCGTAGCACAGCTTCATTTGAAGCGGAAGTAAAGCCGTCAGTCCCATGTTGATTGTGGCATGTAAATCAATCCTGGAAGATATGTTAAAATACCTTTACCGGCAAAATTGGTAGGCCCTTTCGCTCTCGCTCTTAGTAATTCTCGTGTGTTGATATAATCAGTTGGTTCGGAAAATACACGTCTAATACTTAAAAGTAATACAAAAATAAAAATATTCTATCTTATTTTAAAGTTGATGCCAAGGTTATAATTTGATACGACGAATTTGTATCTTATTACGCATTCTAATGTCGGAAGTGTACAAACACTGTTGGGAGTGCGAAATATATGTAAGGCTCATCCAGTCTGACTTGTCAGTGACTGGAAGGGTAGGGGCTCGAATTCCGGTTGGGCATACTGAGTATTTTACTTTCTCCCTAAACGTTTTCTCACTGTCCTTTCAAATAAATTTGGACATATTTCCAATCAATCATACTTAACTCCTCCCACACTTTGTTAGCGCAATTAAAGGTATTTATCCTGAACATGTAGAAAAACGGGCACCTAAAAATATGATGCCAGTACTAGCTATTTGTGATCTAACTATCAATTTAAAGGATGTTTTCTAGTATTCATCTAGATTTAGAATGAAAAACCATACTTGGATTCGGTAGTATTTGAAATCTGGGGCTACCGGATATGGGCTAGGATAGCTGACCACTCAGCTAAACTTGCTTGTACAATCTGACTAGAACATGGATTCAAATCAAATGTTTTCAAACCAGCCTAAGGGCAAATTATCTCACAAGCTGTACTCTCTTGAATATCTCAACGATTTTTTTTGTTACTTTCTCACATACGAGATAAACAGTGTATCTATTGATATACTGGAAACAATCTAACTTGATATTTTATAAAATTAAACTCTTTATTTACCGTCGATTCTGAAGTAGAATTTTTGGGATTGTTCTGTTTATAAGACTACAGTAATAATGTCTGTTCTGACACCTTATCTTAGACGGCAACGTATTTCCTACTGAATTAAGAGAACCTGGATCAATTCGAGACATGTCCAGAGAAATTATCATCGATGAAATTGGGGCTTCATCTCTCACAGCGAGGAACGGCAGGAGATTGGTTGCTATGTCACTTCAAGTATTAGGCTAGTTTATAAGTCGTGTGCTGATAGATTTATACATAGTCATTTCATAAACTAATATAGGCTTCTCTAATACTAATAGTAATAATAATAATATATGTATTAATTTATTAGGGTATATTTGTAAAGTGTGAAAAGTTTGACAAATTTTATACATATTTTGTATTTAAGAATATTTTCATCCTATAACGGTTTGTAAGAATCAATAAACCAAGATTAATTATATCTAATCAAAGCAATAAATGCAATACATAGCTTCATTCTTAAACGAGTTTAATGGTTTTGATTAAGTTACCCTCATTAATAAAGGGTAAGATACAAAGCAATATTTAATGGCGTTGGATTATATTTGTTAGTTATGGTTATAACCGCATTTAGATATCATACATTGTAAATTGATAAATGACACCTGGACACGGGAATCGAACCCTTGACTTTTGGATTAGTACATAGATGCTCTACCACTGAGCTATCCAGGAGTCGTTCCGTGCCCAAGGTCATTCTTCACTCCTATTTCAAGGCGGAATCTGTGATGGACGTGTGCAAATCATCAGCTACATAAATATGAACAATTAAGATCACGAGCTGTCAGATAACGCAGCCATCTTCGACTCTTGAGGGCTTTATGCTACCAATAGTACAATGACAACTGTACGAATGCGCATATCATGATGAATTAAATAGTTAGCCTATTATATTGGTTAGTTACAGTAATATCCGCATCTAAATATTATACTCTGCAAATATGAGTGAAGAATGACCCTGGGCACGGGACGACTCCTAAATAGCTCAGTGGAAAGGACAATGACGTAGCCTACTATTACAAACGTTCCGTGTCCTTACAATTTACACAAAATGATGTTTAATAGGTCAAATGACGCTGACATTAATAAATGGTGACCAGATGAGTTTTATCTATTAAAATTTACTTTTTTTTAGTGCATAAACGACAATGCTGTTTTTTTTTTATCTCTTTAGAACTTCAAAATATCTTAAACTTACATTGATGCTTGTGTATGAGCTCTATAAAATGTAAATTAGTGGTCTACACAGGTCGTTATATCACATTAGAAAACTTCTCTAGTAATTTTAATTCAAGTTCACATATTGGTGGATTTCATTGTACTCTATTTAGTAAATGCATGGGTTAAACAAACCCAAATCCCAAATAACAATATAGAGTTCATGAAAACTAACTTGTGAAATTGCAAAATGACCTTATGAATAAATGGATTAACAAATTGTCTTAGTTGCATATTTGATATTTTGAAATGTATTTACTATATTAAGGGTGCCATCTACTTGGAAGAACGTATCCTTACTTATAGTATTTCTAATGAGGATGTCAGTTATTAAACTCTAACATCTCTAAAATAATCGTCAATTATCTTAAGAGCTTTATTTTGTGACTTTTAATAAAATTAACCTTACATTTTAATCATTTGCTATGATATTCGTTGAAGGTACTGTTTATCCGTTTTAAATGAAAATCCCAACCAATTGTTATTTGGGGAGGGCTTGATCTATGTTTATAAATATTAACTGTAATCTCAGAGCTTAGGCATTTAACAGAAATGTCTTTGAAAATGAGTTAATTTAACAGTTTCATGAAGTTTATTTAAATGATAAAACCTAAAATGAAATATTATTAACTCTATGGAGACATGTTGATACTTTTCATGATCATTTTGGGGCGAACCGAACTTTAAAATAACATACACCAAATTAAAATAATAATGTAAGGATTTCTAGAGGTGTGAAACGCGTTTATGAACTTCAGAAGGCACCCCCCCTAATTGCTGGTTCACACAGACGACCTTTAGTCGTTGCTGATATCGACCATCATTAGAAAACCATCGTGTTCAATGGAGTAGCTAACACGTCATGTGACATTCTTGTCGTTGCGGCTTCTCTAAACTGTCGCTGGTAGGTACTTGTAGAAACGCAACAGTAACAGTGTAGTAAGTAGTTAAACAGAGGCGCTCTGATGTAAATTTAGTAACCAGGCAGGATTGCCTTTTGTCACCCCCTTATATAATGGGGGTTAATAGGATATTATGAATATAATCCCCAAAACTAACAACTCTAGATCTAACTTAGCCTGAAACACAAGCAAGGATCGTTCCAAATAGCTTCTAATGGAATCCAATTTACAAATTTTTTTGGTGGAAGACCACTTCAAATAGTCCCAAGATGCATATAAATTTGGGAAAAAAAAAAGAGACGAGTGAATAGAATTCTAAATAGCTTTTAGGGCATCCCAAATTTAAAAAAAAATTCTGGTTAAGCACCACTTTTAATAGCTTTTAGGGGCTTATAATTTTCAAAAATTTGCCAAAGGAAGACTAATCCAAATATCCTCTAGAAGTATCCAAATTTCAAAACATTTTGGGGGAGCACTATTCTAAATAGCTGTTTAAAAAATATGATTTTCAAAAATTCTCCAAACGAGGACTACTCCAAAGAACTTCTTGGAGCACCCAATTTTCTAATCTTAACTGAGGAGGAGGGTAGAAAGTCCAGATTTTTTTTTTCTTGCCCCGCCTCCCCCTTACTCACAAATAACGTTCCACAACTATTGTATAACATAACAATGGTCTTAATTCTTAGGGTTTAATAGTAAGTCTTAACATCATGTCATAAACTTTGGAGTTTGGACACATCCCCCCTCCCCAATTAAAATTTTCCTACGCCCATGCCAAACCTAGCAACTCCAACTAATGTAACCTAGGTGTGATATGAAAATAATCTGAGGGTGAAACTCAATAAATTGTTATCATACAGTATTACAAACGTTTCATTATGAGAGTGTGCGAAAATAGTTAGGATTACAAAGAAAACTATTAGAACACGCTTTGAAGACATTGCTCTCCTCTTATAATTTTCATGGTTTGAGAAATTATTGAAATATACCGTTTTAAGAAGCAATTTTTAAGATGGTGGATGTAAAATAACTTTTTTAAGCGTGGCAATATTTCCCATTATATTCGCCAAAAAAAACTATACCAATATGTCAAATTTAATGTCAGTATCAAAAAGTTAATGAGTGTTACGCTTGGAAGCCTCACTATTACGGCCAGGTTATGTTAGGTTTGGAGTTATGAGGTTTGGGAATTATTTTCATATCATTCCCAAGCTATTTTAGGTTAGTTGGTGCTTTATTTGGTGCCCCCTTCTAGCTCACGCCCCGGGCATCCGCCTGGTACGCACAGCCCCTGAGCCACCCCTGTAGTTGACCAGTTCAAGTGCCGTAGCGTTTCTCTAAAACGCAAATACACTCATTCTTATGATTATAATTACTTAAAAAATATAAATGGTACTGCGCACCGCACAGACTTTCTCTCTCTTTCTATAAACTCGTAAGATTTCTGAACGGAATAATGTACATTGTATCATCACCACTCCACATAAGAACACGCATAAAATAATATACAATGATATATAATCAATGAGAAAAGAGGCGCATCTTTGTCCACCTAAGAGCATTTCAAACAGTTTAATGTCTTCCACAAGGGTCAA
>CABFWB010001670.1:106759-126000 GCA_902151455.1 Timema bartmani
TGTATGTATGTATGTATGTATGTATGTATGTATGTATGTATGTATGTATGTATGTATGTATGTATGTATGTATGTATGTATGTATGTATGTATGTATGTATGTATGTATGTATGTATGTTCATACACAATTAGACTATTTCACCTAAAGCAACAAACACAAAAGTGTTTACATGGGAGAGCTCACATGGTACATTTCACACAACTTATTCAACATTGTCGATCTATTGTACTTTCTCAAATTAAAAATTTAAAGGATAATTCCATAAACGGTTCCCCATTTTTAATTAATTTTCAATCGATGTTCTTTTTTTTTCATATTGTGGGCCATTTTCATAGTCAGACTTGGCACACCGTAATTGGAGCTGACACTAATTACAATATGACATCTACATAGACCATAATGGAATGGAACAGTCCCATAGTCATATTTAGACCAGAATGGAATGGAACAGTTCCATAGTCATATTTAGACCAGAATGGAATGGAACAGTTCCATATGTGAAACAGTTCCATTAGTTCGGGTTTAGGTAGGTGTATCTAGTCGTACTAGAGGCATGTTAAGTCTCGACTATAAAACTGGTTCTTTGTATGTATGAAAGCTTTATAGTTTCTGAGCTATTTAGGCCTATATTGAGGTCACAGAAAATTGTCGTGTTATTTAAATGAAAATGAGTATTTAAAAATTCAAAAGTTATGTCTACATTGTTGATTGACTCACTTTATAAAAACACATAAAAGCCCTTACTAGCTCACACAGGATGGTGATCCAGTAGAATATCAACAGCCCTTTTTATAATGCGAGATAGCTTATCTCCAAGGTATTTTCTTAGCCTATAAAGTGTCGTTCCAGCATACTCTAAAGCAAGCATGTCAAACTTGTGGCCCGCGGACCTTTGATGAACCAACAACACACAATGCGTCCCAGTTCCTCCTTTTTATAATCGTTGTAGGAATACAAAATTTGAGAAATTGGTCATTATTTGGTGAAATTTAACAAGTGATGTTGGTGTACCAAATTGGACTCACTACTCAACAAGGTTTGATTCCAGAAAATTATTAAATTTTCTCACCAAATATGTGCAATATGTCAGCACACAAGTTGTATTTTCGCCCATGAAAAGGAAAAAACGCTCAAGCGATCACATTTACCAAAACACACTTGTGTTCTATTTTGAACGTGAATTTAAAAAGAGATCTAAAGCCACTCAAACATTTGATTCAAATATAAAGTTTCAAACTTTAGGTTTAAAGATATAGTATATATCTTAATATTTTATGTAATCTTAATTTTATTATTGTTTTAGTAAGGATTTTAAAATTGAGATTTTTCCATTTAAGATGGTGATAATATTGAACTTTCTGAAATGTGCCCCCTTCATTATTTTCAATGTTCAATGTGGCACCTATGGTGAAAAGAGTTTTCACGCATGATTGAAAGGACTACATTGTCTAGCACCAGCTTGTTTTATAAGCTTAGCAGGCTAATTTTCATGTTACTTCCTTAGGATAGATTGACTGCTTCCTTAGCTTATCTTCGGCATGTTATCTAACATAAATTATATCTATATTGACCATTGTATATATATATATATATATATATATAAGCTTACATAACATAAATTATATCTATATTGACCATTGTATTAGCTTATATATATATATATAGCTCCGAAACTATTTGAGATATGAAATTACTTAGCATTACAAATATGTATATATATTTATAATACAGATATTTTATTCGAAACATATTTTTATAAAATCAATAACTTTCAATCTATACGCAATTATATATATATTTTTAACTTTTTGGACATTAAAGCTTAAGTATTGCGACCGTAAAAAAAAAACTAACCTGAAATGTTGATGGATGTCGACGTCTCATGACCCCCCGAACCCTAAAAAATAGTCTTTGCAATGCCGTCTGTTTGTGTGTCTATAAAAACTTAAAATTAAGGGTAGTTTACTGAAGGGCGAAAAGAGAAAAATTTGGTTTTCTCAAAATCTGCTCAAACGATTTTGATTAAAATTCGTATCTAGGCGTTGATTAAGATTATAATATATATATATATATATATATAAGCTTATATATATAAGCTAATACAATGGTCAATATAGATATAATTTATGTTAGATAACATGCCGAAGATAAGCTAAGGAATATATATAAATATCTGGGCTACATCACTCGTAGCCCAGGTTGTGGAAATATTATCCAGTACTAATGTACCGTTGCCCAGGGGACGGCCGAATATACTAATCGTACATCCTTTCCGTGGAGGCTCTTTCCACGCGTGTACAGGTGTCATTTTCCAATTTAAATCATTTGTTAACTAGCTCAGCTACGTTCAGTTATCTTAGCATAGTTTGTCTTTTTCCATTTCCTTTGTCTATAAGAATATACTTTAGGAATTTTTTTAGCACCACGTTTTACTACCTGTTCAGGTTATACATTTATGTGCTAACTACACTAATGTTTTAGGTATGAGAAGGGTTGAGTTTAGAAAAGGTATACTCACAATTTCTAGGAGCAAATGTGAAAAAACTTTTATGAAAAACCATTTTCAGTACATTTGACCGGGATTCGAACCCTGATCTTCCTGTTTTGGCAATCTATTGCAAGAGTGACGCTTTAGAGCATGCGGCCACCGAAGTATCTCTTAAGCAAAACTTACCCTTGTATTATACATATTATGTGAAATATTTTTCCCAAGGTTATAGTGTTTGTCTTTTGACTGTCCTAATATATTATACTAGTGGATCGTTTCAGTGATGGCTGCAGACTATTGCACTTATGTGTATTTTAAATATATTTATAGGTATAAACTCTCTATTTGTTGCACAAAACCTATCGTATAAGAATTTGAGCTGTTTTTATTTATAACAAAAGATAAATATTTTATTTACCGATAAACGACTATACACAAATAAAGGTTTCAATGGTGATATAAACAAAGGATGATTGTATAGATGAGCCACTGTCCACACAAAGGGAAAAGATGGAGAATTCGCGAGGGAAATTGGGGTTTAGTTTTAGGATACTATGTTTCCCGGCATCCTAAGCCCCTAACCTTTCAAATGAGTATTCGTTTGTCAAAATCGATTAAGTCGTTTTCTCGTAATTTCAATTACTAGAAAATGGCTTATCAAATTATATATAAGAATATATATAGAGAAAGAGAGTGAAGGATTGAGAAAGTGTTAGAGTGGGTGTATGAGAGTGAATGTGAGAAAGGGTATGTGGAAGGGATAGAGAGGGAAAGAGAGAGTGGGAGATAGAGAGTGTGAGAGAAAAAGTGTGAGAGGGTGTGTGAGAGAGTGTGTTAAAAGGATAGAAAAAAAAGATAAAGTGTGAGGTATATTGTGTGTGTGATAGAGAGTGTGCGTGAGAGAAAGTGTGTATGAGAAGGAGAGTGTGTGTGAAACGAAGTATGTGTCAAATATAGTGTGTATAAAATATAATCTACGTGAAAGAGAGTTCGTGTGAAAGAGTGTGTCTGTGAAAGAGAGTTTGTGTAATAGAGAGTGTTTGTGAAACAAAGTGTTCTTGAAAGATAGTGTGTGTGTGAAAGTGAAAGGGAGTGTGTGAGAAAGATAGCGTGTGTGTGAAAGAGTGTGTGAGAAAGAGAGTGTGTTTGACAGAGAATGTGTGTGAAAGCGTGTGTGGGAAAAAGAGTGGGTGTGTGAAAGAAAGTGTTTGTGAAATAGAGTATGTGGGAAAGAAAGTGTGTGTGAAAAAATGTGTGTGAAAGAGAATGTATGAAAGAAAGTGTGTGTGAAAGAGAGTGTGTGTGAAAAAAGTGTGTGTGAAAGAGAGTGTGGGAAAGAGATTGTGTGTGAAAGAGAGCATGAGCTATAGAGTGTGTTTGTGTTAAAGTTTTTAAGAGAAAGTTTGCATGAGAAAGAGAGTGTGTGGAAAAGAGAGTGTGCTAGAGAAAGTGTGTGCGAGAGTCACTTGAAAAAATGAACACCAAAACCCATACTTAAGCAATTAAAATGGCTATCTAAAAGTATTTTAAGATCTTTTATCAATTTTTGAAATTATGATATATACCAAAACATATTTAAGCTTCAATGTATCGTTTTTAGCTATTAAGTCATACATGAAACCAAACTTGAGGAAATATATATTTTTGAAGAAATGACTACCTAACCCCTTAAACGGCGAATTATAATTAATATTTCTTATTTAAATGCGTATTAGCGATAACAATATTCCAATAACAATAAATATTTCCCAAGTCTGGGAAATTAATTCCCTCAATCAAAGAATGTAGGTAAGAGATGTGTTAGTATCAGCCATTATAACGGCCATTTCGTGATTAGAGGTAAATATTCAAAAATAAAGAAAAATAAGAAAAGTATCACTGCAAATAAAACTATGTATTTATAGCCTACTATCATTTGTGTATTTAGTAGATATACATTTTTGCCATGATTTTTATATTTTTTACATCGTACAAATGAAGTGATTGTTGAGTTATTATTTTTAACCAAAAGTAATTATTTTATTTACAGGTATAAAACATTTCACAAATCAGGGTTTCCGTGGTGATGTACACAAATAATGAAAAGCTGAAAATTCACATGGAAAATAAGGTTTTCGTTGAAAATTACAATTTTTAAACACATTCTGAACCCCTAATCTTAAAAATGAGTGGTCGTTGTCAAAATCTTTTCACTCATTTCCTCGTAATTTCTATTACCGGAAATAGGCTTATCATATTAAATATAAGATATTCTATCTCCAGCCGGTTCACTGTTATTAAATAGATTATCTCCAAACTATTCCCTTAGCATATATATTTTATCACCAGTTTTATTCCTCAACTTAGATAGTTTATCATAAACCTGCTCTTAATTTCAGATAGTTTATCTCTATCAAATTTTCTTGTGTAGACCTATTTTTGGTATAATTTGTATTCAACTATTGTATTCTAAGTATCACTTTGGTGTATATTATGCCAACAAAAGAGAGACTACATTAAATTTGGCTCAATGCTTCTTGTTTTTTTAGTGCAGATAAAATAGAAATATTCATTCATAGATGGCCTGGAACTGTACCCATTGGCCCGTATAAATAGATATTTTCTACAACTCTGTCCACTAGATCAAAAGTAAGAATAGCCACTCTTTTTATCACGAATACGTGCAGCATTAAACAGTCCAAAGGACGGACATGACAGGTAGTTTATTATCAAGGGGAAAAAAAAAGGGCTCAAAGAATAATGTAATGATTAAAAGATAAATTAACTCTTTAAAAAGTTTCCTAATAAGAGTTTCATTGAGTCCTATTGCACACATAATGCGGATATTGATGATTATTATAATCAAATAACTAATATAAAAGTACAATTTTAAAATAATTATAATATGCTAGACAGGAAAACTCGATTCTTCATATCGTGTTTAAATAATAGTCCAATGATATTCGTTAGAACAATTTTCAATATTTGAGTAATCAAAATTTTATGATTTCAAATTTTTCATAATTTTTCTAATAACACATATATGACTCTAGTAGTTTTGTTTTGTTTGGATGAGTCCACTTACTCTATGGAATTTGGTGCTCAAAAGTTCATTACCGCACTTACAAAAGTACACCAATTATCTCTATCTTGAGCTAATTCTATCCAGTCTATCTGAATATACTCTATCTCTCTCAGCTCCATTCTAATGCTATCCTTAAATCTGCGCCTAGGTCTTCCCAATAGTCTCTTCCCAATAGGGTTGTGATTCAGGGCATGGACATGGTTCTAAATTATCCCGTTTGCGCTATATGTCCTGCCCACCGTAATCTATTAGACATTATTACACTTACAATATCTTGTGATGAGTACAGAGTATGTAACTCATCATTATGTAATATCCTCCACTCTCCGGTGGCCTCATCAATTTTAGGACCAAACATCTTCCTAAGCACTTTGTTTTCGAACACCCTAAATTTGTTTTCGTCATTTAAGGTAGGAGACCACGTTTCACAACCATAGAGAACAACCTGTAAATTATTATTTGTATATTCCGAGTTTTATGTTCCTGGACAACAGGCGAGACATTAACAACTTACTGACCGAGTAATAGCAAGCATTTACCAACTGTATTCTTTTCCTAATTTCCGATCTAATATCCTTATTGCGAGTAAGATTTATTCATAAATATTTAAGCTTATTAACACTTTGACACGATATGTTGTTCGCAGTAATCTCTAAATTATCGACACAATTTTGTGGACTCTGTATGATTATATATTTAGTATTTTCAGCTTTCTCTTATAAACCCCTTTCCTTACTAGCCTTTAGTATAATGTTTACATTTCTTGCAACACTTTCTTTACGATTGCCCAACAAAGTTAATCATCTGCATCTCCTAATAGTTGTAATAAACCGTTTAATGTCAACTCTTCCCTACTCTCTTGTACTACCCTAATAGCATACTCTAATCTTAGATTCAAAAGTAATTGAGAAAGTACATCTCCTTGTTTCAACCCATCTTGTATTTGAAAAGTGTCTGATAAGTAACATCCAACCCGTACCCTACCACGCATATCAGTCAAAAATGCCTCAATTAGTTCGACTAGTTTTTTGGGGTATCCCAAACTTAACCAAAATTTCACATTAAAAAAAATGTTTTACCTATAATTGATAAACCGTCATGTGGTACTCCCAATTTTTTTCTAATATTTGCCTAGCAGTAAAAATCTGATCCGTTGTTGGTCTATTTCCTCAAAATCAACACTAATGATCTGAGGGTCCGGGGTTCAATCCTCGGTCCCGGCACAGATTTATCTGCTTGCCAAACCCTTCCTTTACCTCTGACAAGACGTGTAATAATCACAACTTGTGAATGTATGGAATATCAGGCCTCCACCGTGGTTCGGATCCCACGTTAAACTGTAGGTCCTCCATTTCATCTCACAATCACCCTACCACTACACATTAGCGTAAGTGTGTACAACCCGAACGGGTAGTAAGACGTGGTGCTACTACTACTATTACTACTACTACTACTACTACTACTACTACTACTACTACTACTACTAATAATAATAATAATAATAATAATAACACTAATGATGCCCAAACATCTCCGAATATGGCATAAATCTCATAAAAATTATGTTTTAGAAAATTTTATAGCACTTCCTATACAAGTATTAATTAAATAAATTTGTGCAATAGAAATTGGCTATTGCGATTTGTTCAGGAGTTTAATAAGAGCTAAAACCCGCTTCGGTGGCCACGTTGTCTAACGCTCTACTCTTGCAGTAGACTAGACTGTCGATGACGGGGAGATTGAGGTTCGAATCTCGTACGGGTGTACTGAGGGTGTTTTCCCCAAAATGTGTTTTTACTCTCCCTCTACATAAATGCTGGTACACTTCCTATAAATATATCCTACCTAATCCCTAATACCACTAGCGCACATAAAAGGAAGAACCCTTTATTTACTTTGAAAAGTAGCAAGCTTACCTTGCATGGTTCCACTATGGCGTAGCTTATAAGATCAAGCCATAGTATAGTCCATCAAGATAAGACTGCTACCTTTCTTGGTACACTGCGTGTACCTTTCCTTTAAGCTTTAGCTTCCTTATACTTTGTCCTTTAGTGTAAAAGAGATGTGTGTCGCCCAGAGGGGTAGAAAGACTTGATGGAGGAAAAACTTAATAAAAATGAAAACAAATTAGACATTAACTGACTTGATGTCATTAATAATAACTGTTTAGAACAAACACAAGTTTTAAAAATATTGGGCATAGTAAAATAAGCCTTCATATTTGAGGTTTAAAAAATAATATAGCAATGTCACATGACCCTAACAGTGTAGTAAATTGCTTGAGTTTTTAATCCATCCCATATTTCTGCCATTGCAAGGTATACGCATTTAAGCTAGTAGTGTAGGGACGAGGAAGGTAGAAATTACTGGAAAGTAATTTATGAAAAACGTTCAGTACACCCGGTCA
Organism: Timema bartmani; assembly: GCA_902151455.1. Classification (NCBI taxonomy): domain Eukaryota; kingdom Metazoa; phylum Arthropoda; class Insecta; order Phasmatodea; family Timematidae; genus Timema; species Timema bartmani. Next base: position 114,721 of record CABFWB010001670.1, read on the forward strand.
GTATTCATATCCCGACCTCCACGTCATCGCCAAAACAGACTATATGAGTCTGACATTTAGTCCGCTTGCCCACCGATGAGTGTTATTGCTTGATTGCTCGATGAAAACGTTGAGTCACGCAGGGAATGTTTCCATGTCATAGATGGGTTTTGAGATCTCGCGGGGAGAGATAATTCGTTCTTCTTCTATGTCCCAAATAACTACAAATCTGGACGTGTGAGACTTGATCTTCATGGCGTAGGAACACGTTCAAAAGTCTAAATTATAAGATAATTACAAAACACTAATACCATGTAACCCTCCCAAAAAATAGTTTATATCAGAAAAAACTACTTTTCTCCAAACACTTTTTGAACGTGTGTTTTTTTTTGACCGCACATACGGTCTCCCTCCACGAATATAATAACTACTCAGCCATCATAATCATCCACTATGTTCCATACAATCTTTTTTATCTTCAAAAAGTTGCAAGAATTGCAGGAAAATGATGCAATTATATTTAAATTATATCAAAACTTGTTCATGTATAAGAAATTAAATGAGGAAAACAAGCGCTTCTAGCTATACTTCCAGGTAAAACGGTTTCGCTGGAAATTATTGAGTAGAAATAATAGTTTTGCATTTTAGTTAAAAAGTAAAATAAAAATAAAAATGATTAAGTAACTTTTTTGTCAGAGGACAGTGTTACCAAACTATGGTTCATGGTCCCTAACGCATACTTAGCTTGCTTTCAGGGAATCGTGTTAATATATGTACATATGATTATAATATATTACTAACATCCTCTTAAAAGGCTCGGAGTGGTTGTAGATGGTATATTTAGTTTGCTATTAACAGTATTTACACAGGTTGGGTTTAAAGTAACGGTCATCCAATTTAAGGTAAATTCAACAAATATAAATATGAAACATTAACGTACTCAAATTATACTATATAATAACCGATACTTTAACCATAATTATAAATACAATCAGTATACATTTAGACTTGCTCCTTGGTCCAATTTTATTTTAAATATAATATTATCCAAATAGACAACTAAGCATGTAAATCACACTTGGGACTTTTGCTTACAGAAAAAATGCTCTACCACAAATATATCTCGGTTTCTCCTCTGCACAGGGTAATATGTTATCATTATTTGAAGGTAAAATATTAAGTGGAATTGTAAGTAATTCAGTTAAATTTTGTTATGTGTGCAGCATCTTACCTCCTGCCCGGGCTTATCAGCATATTTACACTAATGATATAGGGATGAGGTGGGTAAATCTTAGAGAAAGTGTACCCGAATTTTCATTAAGGATAGTGAGAATCCTCTGCCCACCTGACTGTGATTCTAACCCTAACATCCCCGTCACTGCCAATCCAATCTATTGCGAGATTAACTCCATAGACCATAAGAACACTGATTTGAATTTCAGCTGCTTGATAGATGTCAGAAACACAGTCACTATGAGTTGTGATCACCTGGATCCCAATTGCTGGTCACGTGGACCAATTACCAGGCTCATTTAGTCTACAAAAATAATAAGACTTGAAACTGATGTACCAGTAATTTTTAATGTAAAAAATGGACCAAACCAGTTAAAGTGTATTAATAATTTATAAAAGATTTTTAAAAAGAAGATTAAAGTATAATAAAAAGATTGAGTAATGTTATCTTTTTAGAATTAAAATGTAGAATGCTAGATAAAATAAATTAAAAAAAGTAAAAGTAAATATTTTAATCAAACAAAAGTTTAAATGTGCATAAAAATTGACTAGCACAGAAATTATAAGAGTGAAAATGTTGAATTTTAAATAAAAATTATCAAAAATAATATACCTATACATAAATATTTTTGAATATTTTCTAAAATATTCGTTTAGGCTAGTTTACAGGTGACCAAGATGGTCAGGACTAAAATTGCGACCGGATGTAATGAAGTTGGTTTTTTATCAATTGTTTTTGGTTTTTTCCTTTCACACAAATGCAGTCACAAGTAGATAAGAATGAATACATCTGGATCACATTTTCAAGTGCGAGTGAACGCATGATATCGAACCTCCAGTGCCACCCACCCAACAACCCTTCCCCCAGGAAGTTCCCTCACTCTTGTGCCACCATCCACTAGCTGTCACCCTTACCATAAAGCCCCCTTCTCCTACTCCCCCAAGCTCCAACCCCACCTAGGATGGCCCACAATAGCATGGAAAAAATGAAGTATCTTGTAAATATCATGGAGACTTTTCAAAATGTTAGACCTACTGCATGTGTAAAAGATTTTTGGTAAAGGTTTCAGCTCTCAACTCCAAATCCAAAGCAGTGATCTACAGGTCCCCAATTTTCACCAAAATTTTACATTTTATGTAGATTGTAGGTATAAAGAAAGACAAAATTCCAACTAAACTAATTCCAATAATTATTTACTTATAATTGCAGACAGAATATCTCATTTAAATAAGCAACAAAGAATTCACGAGTTAAAATATCTCATAATTTGATATAAAACATTACTTCATAACAGAGTGCACAATGTATTTTTTGTGGAGGTTGATTGAACTAATTTACAGTTTGCCTCAACCACTTGTAGCACAAATTGTTTTTCTATCTCATTATATGTTAACACATTTTTGAAATCCTGAAACAATTTAACTCCTCTTTCAGTGCTATTATTGGTAACACGGATTTTTACTACACGTTCTTATCCATGCAAATAATCTTGACTCTGGTTCCATACTTCAGGTGGTAAGTTGATAAATGTTTCGGATGTATCAAATCTTTTTAATAGATTACCAGTGTGTTCACTTACGAAGTCTGATAATGTGACCACTTCAATAGTTTTGAGAATATTGGCATTTCCTCGTACTCTTCGCAACTCCTCTGGTTTATTTCTCATAGTAATTACTAATTAGAATTTCTCTGCTGGAGATACCTTTTAATAAAAAAAGGCCTACTAACTCATCTGATATATACCACAAATGACCTAGTAACACTTATTTCATGGCCTGGCTAATCTCTGCATCGATAGATGCGTATTTGTTCAGATTTTCCAAAATAGTAGATAATTAACAAGAGTATCAGCTTTTAGTGGAGCTTCAATCTATGTCTTAGTAAACGAACGTCCCCCAAACTTCATAAATCGTTCAAGATGAGATTCTTCCCTCTTAGTAAGTTTGAAAACATCTCTCTGGCTACGAAACAGGTAGATCTTGATGGCATAAATAAGTTTAGCCATTAAGCCTGGTCCCCACCAGTGTATCTTCACTGGTGTTTTCCCTAATATTATTAGTGAGAGTTCAATAAGCTCACGGTAGTCATCTATAGGCCAGTGGTCGTCAGCAGACAAAACTTAGACTGTTAATTTCTTGAAGCATATCTTTGACATGATATCCAAGTTCTGATAGCTGTCCCTTTCTATTCCGTTTCATACAGATCTAAAAGTCTTGAAGAGGGCTATTTCTGGAGAGCTTGAAGGATCAAAGCACATAGTAAACACCTTAGCTAATATTATCTCCAATATATGGTGCCTACTAGATAGCCACAGCAATTTTCGTACCATTATTTATTCCAAAAGAACACATGCACCATTCAACCAACCAGTATTAATAGTGGTAGTGTCAAAATACATAGCTTGAAAATCCTTGACTATTTGCCATTATTCCAAAAAGTTGTATACGGCATCCGCTGAATTTTTTCCTTTCCCAGTTGCCAAATTTGGTATTCCCAATAGTTTTTCTTCATCTTCAGAAACAATTTACTGGTAAATAGTCCACAGACCCACTCCACCATATTTCAGGTAGTATTTATCCATACTACTGCACCACGATGGGGTATGTTGGGTCATAATGCACCTTTGAGTTTTCTCCAAATTCTCTCCTGCATTTATTCCGCATTATTTTAACAGTACTGTGGGAAATAGAAAGTGATGTAGGGTCTTTTCCAAGTCAAATGCTATTGGTACCATTATTCTAACTTCTTCACACTCCGAGAATTTACTTCTATCTAAGGCACTTGCTACATGCGGAGTGAATGAACAGTTTCTTTTTCTCCCTTGTGGCAGATCAGTGGAGTCAGGTTCACTTAATTGTTTAGTGGAGGATGGTTTATAATCCTCTTCATTGGTATCATTAATTGGTACTAGATAACATTTCATCTGAAAATAACGCTTTTGTAAATTATACTTCTGAGGCCAGAACAGTTGAAACTTCGGCTCTTTCTTTTATCTGATGTACTTCTCTCTGCCGCTTTAAAGTACTTTTTTGTGTTTTTGACATATTTATATCAGGTGCTGCCATATACATCTATCTTTCAGTGCGTTTGTCTGAAATAATTCTCGATCTTCTTTCATTCTCATCATGGCCAAAGTATTGGAATTGGCAGTATAAAAAAGCAAATCAATTTTTTTCTTCAAATTTTTGTGCTTGTTTTCGTTGAGTCTCAGAACTACGGCCCTTATTTTTCTTCAGCAACAACCATTCTGAGTGAATATGTTCTAATTTTGCGAGCCCATGTTTTGCTAATACTGTAGGTATGAATGCCTTTAACCACAACGTCAAAACTTCCTTTATTGTCAGATGACTTGCATTTCTTACAGTTTTCCCTTTATGTAGATAAAGATAATAGGTGTAGGTGAATCTTAAAAGCACTTCTCCATTAGTTGGCAGTTTATTCCAACTACTACAAGATTCAAGGTCTGTCACCCCAAACAAGAAAATTATTTTTCCCTGACGAGTGGTTGCCATTATAGAATTTTATTACACTAAATAGTTAGTACAGCTGAATGCCAAAAATAACCTTGTTATCAGCTGATTGAAGAAAAACAATGTTGCCAATAGCCTTATTCTTCAAACAATTGAATCCAGCAGGGGATATGACAGTTGATTGAAGGATTCAATGACACAATCAGAAATATTCTTTGTAACATAGATTAGAAGAAAAAATTAGTGTTTTTTATTTAAAAAAAATTAAATTTCGGTTACATTTATGATTGATGAGCATCGCCTTCTAATAATAGTACAAAGCGGAAATTTGGGCTGAGCTATTACATTGACTAGTCTAACATAATTAAGGGGTGCCTAGGTTGCTCATACAAAAAACTGTTTTTTGAGTCACTCTTGCCTCCCTCTTTTAATTTTTATTCTTTCTACATCAACCACAGGCAGAATCCATAGCGGTAGTCTTCTCACAAATGCTGATGCAATTATCCTTCTTTTAACCCTTATATGTGGTAGCAGAGTTCCCAATGCCACACGAGTCCATAATGGTTAATTACCTTCCCCCTCCCTTCATCTATGAGTCCAAGATATAAAGGTTGTTTCATTATCTTTCCAGGCAAAGGCTTGTGAACTTTACCTACACCCTTCACCCTAACCTACTTCACGCAGATGTCTAAACACATTTACCAAACCACTAACTGAAAATCCTGAAAGACAAGGTTGACCACATCATGTCCCATAGCGTTAAATTATCATCTTACACCCAACTTTCACACACTTTTTCCTCTCCCACCCACCCCCTTGCTCCAACCATCACCCCCTCTACCATCGTCCAAAGAATTTTAGAATCCATAACGTTTATTTACCATATCGCACTCCCCATCAATCCCGTCCCTAGATAGCTCGACCATTTCTACCACATCATCCTGCTCTTCTACCAGTTGCCCCTTTTGAAATAATTCCCTCCCCTCCTCTCCCTGACATGTGACTGATGACTTGACAACGGCATGACTACATATGACCAATGGCTTGCCAACGTCCAGACGCTTGACAGCTTGACCTCGTAACGTTGAATTGCCCTCTTTAATACTACACCCACTCCCTCCCTCTTCCACCACCAGCAGTCCCACCACGATAAGAATCCACAGCTTTAAATTACCCTATACTATACCATCTTTCCTCCAAACCCTTTGGACCCTCTCCCTCCACAACCCTCACCATGACACCATCCTCCCAAAATAATAATCATGTTATAGATCTATTGCATGAATCCCATGGTATAGGACAAAATGATATGCAATACCAAATACCTTACCCTCTCTTCCCCTACTAACCACCCACCCCTCCCTCTAATCCATTATCCTCCTGCCAACGTAACTTTCCTTCCCCCCCATATCTTCTCTTCAGAGGAGGGATCCTCCCCATGCCTTGGCGTAGGCTCAAACAGGCATGAGAGTTTCACTCTCTTCTAATGACATCCTACACAACACATACATTTACGGGGTATGCTCTTCTAGACAGAATATTCAGATTTTGAAAATGTTAACCCTCTATCTGTATTCCTCTCTTGCCAACCTTTACCTACATCGCGCTGGTAATACATTGAACAGTTGTTCAATGAACATTTCATGCATCCTACAGCATTTAATAACTATTCACAACTTATATCATTATTCACACATCATATTTAGAAGGCACTTTTTTATCATTCATTACAGTCATACATACTCGTAATACTTGATTAGCGACATATTATACTTATGACGTATTTAATCACTATTCATACATCATCCCTCTAAGACATATGATCATATTTCATGGATAATACTTTACATCATACTAGATTATCAGCCTAACATACATATAGTCCAATCTCTCATTGATTGATGCATTTTATAATACATTTATCATAGTTCGCTGATCATTCATCGTGTGACATTTAACCAACATTCATATTTAGAAGACATTTGAGAATATTTATTGGTCACACCCTCATATAACCCCTTCATAATCTTTGATCATTTTACGACGCTCATACATCCGACGACATCTAATCACCTTTCATAACTAGAATACATTTGAGCACATTCATTGATAACAACCTTCATACATAATATAATAGATAGCCCCAAGCTCATAAATGCAAATTTATTTACTCTATATTTGTCCTCTTCCATCATTACGAATGCTAATACTACTATCTCAATTGCACGCATATTAATGTCCTTGATACTCTATCTTAGAGATGACCCTCACAATCTTCCATCAACCTCCTGGATAGAACGATGTTCAAGTACACACACCGTATAAGTATTATGATCAAATGTATAATAATTATGTTGCATGATTCTAAACAAGCATGAAGTATGTATACGATCAATGAAGGATTATCAAATGTCTAATAAGTATAAATTCAATACATGACTATCCGTATGAATTATGGAGTAATAAATTGAGGATGATCAAATGTCTGATCAATAAACGATGATAAAATTACTTAAAAGTATGAGGCATGACCCGGATCTATAGATCATGAATAATTAAAATGCCATGTCAATGAAGAGTGACCCAATGCCATACAAATGTGATGTATGGTTCTAATCAATGAAGGGTGATAAAATGTTGTGTAGGAATGCTGTATGGTTTAAATAAATTGATAATGAACAAATGTCATGAAAGCATAAATCATGACTATGAACTGTGTACGCAGATTAATTAATGTAAATAGGTATTATGCACAACTTTGGTTAAAGAGCGATTATCTTATGTCCTAAAATATATGTATATATTATGGTATATAATTATGATGATATGTATATAAGTATGCATGCATTTATGCTTTTATGATAGTACGTGTATATATACATATATGATTATATATATGGTGATGTTTGGTGAGGTTTCTTGAAATTCTGTGAAGTTGGTGAAGTTTTGCGAAGCATTGCTAGTCTTAGGGCAGTATGCAAGAACTTGACTAAGTGGATGCTTTATTGACACTAGTGTGGGTCTGCTTGTGTCATCATAGGTTAAAAGGTGGAGCAATAGTGTGCTCGGGACCACACTATTGGTCGACTAAGCATTCACTATACGTTCTTGCATACCACCCTCAGTGATAGGGAATGAACAAACGAATGAGAGGGTTCCTTATATAATCATTTAGATGGGTATGTTCTCACCGTGGTAGAATCAACCAAGGGATGACCCTTAGTTTGAATGGCTTTAATTATCGATACTTAGACCTATGATGGTACTCCCTGTTTACACTTGTATTATATCTTATAAGTTTCACCTGTAAATGCATATCTATTTATGTGTATTTGTAATATTAAATTATGTATTATTGTATTTATTTTATATTAATTAATGATTTCATGCATGTAGGCTACGTATGATGGTGTGTATGCATGTATGTAATCATTTACTAAGTTTAACTCTATCCTTTATGTACCGAAAATTGTTGGTCACTACACATGAGTTAAGCAATTTTCAACAATTTGGGCATTTGTAGTTTGAGGCACATTAGCCATAAAAAACAAATAAATATATATTCAAGTGATGAAATGGTTTTATATTAAAGTATTTTTTTTAATCCAGCTTAGTTAAATTTGTTGATTTTGTTTTTTCAACTTTTGCCTAACCATGATATACTTTCAAAACATTTATTTACTTCTTAAATATTTATTTAAACTGTAGCTTCTCTTTCATAAATATGACACTGTTAATCAGTGTTTTATGTTACCATTCGAACAACAAATAATAGGCCTACTTTTATTATTTGCCAATACTATTTTCTAAAGTTGTATTCATTATTGCCCCTTACTTTATCAGGTTTTGTAGAAATTGTTTTTGAAGAAAACTCCCAAATGTATACAATATTTTAACTTATTCCCAAATATTTTAGTTTTTTTTTGAGCAGTTATTTTTGATTCAAACTACAACTCAAACAAACAAGATAATAATTAGCTATTATAGGTCAAATTACATGTCTGAGAATAAATATAACCATAATAGTTATTTTAATAGAATTATTGACACCCACGAAATCTAATTTGCGAAACCAAAGATCAAGAAATTACATACAATTCCTTTTCTGGTAATCTGTGTGTCCAGATTTTGTTAAAATCCAACAATTAGTCTAAAAATGATAGAGAATACATCACACATACGGGCAAAATGCTTGATTCTATAAGAATTTGACCAAAAAATTGCATAAAGTTATAAAATCTGAAGTTTAAAAGCCAGAAACTTCTAAAAACGACAAATTATTGTTGTTAATAAACCTACCCACAGATTTCAGAATTATTTTTATCTTGTTCAAAGGATTAAAATCTACGCAGCTAAGAAAGGCAAATCTCGTATAAATAAGTAAACTCCACATGGTGTTATGAAAACAAATTGATCCCAAGTTCATTGAATTTTTTATAGAATAGTTTGTGAGAAGACTTTTATCGTCGTAGCTCAACACATTATCCAAATTTTGTATTAAACGTATACTTACAATATAATTATTATTATTATTATCTATAAACTTAGTTTATATTTATTACTATCTAAATGGAGTAGAAATACTAACATTTATTTAGGTCTATTGCTTGTTGGAAAAATTAAATTAAATTTTTCAAATAATTTTGTATGAAATATTTTCGATATAAAATAAATTAATTTAACAAGTCATTGAAATGACAAATGCATACGTAACGTTGCTAAAGTTAACGTCGATCCATCCCACAGAGCCAAGAAAACATTGTTTTCTCTCGATATAAGAAAGATTGGATTCAACAACTTTAGTTAGCTAGCTTAGTTACTGCGTTAGTAAATATATTAATATAAATAATTATTTCATTTAACAATGGTTCAACATTAAAACAATTACTGCACAGTTTTAATAAGTGTACAATTATAAGCTATAAAATGTTTAAATTATTTCAAATCATTAGAGTTTAGGGTTATAAAGGGTCAAACTTGCTATTTCATGCCCTTTATGCACCATTGTTAAGGCAAAGTAATGAAGCTATGTTGCTGAAATCTAGTATAACTAGACATTCATATGAAGTGTGCAGAATGAACTAGTTAATATTATAAATATTTAATTGTGTACACCTTATATGACTGTCTAGTTATACTAGTTTCCAGCCTCATCATTAACTACTTTACCTTAAAAATGGTATGTAAAAATCATAAAATAGGAAAACTACCCCCTTATAACTCGTGAACTGTAATGATTTGAAATTATTGAATAACTATATATAGATTATAGTTATAGACCTACATTTGTTAAACTTTAACGGTAAAAATTTTACCGTGATGTGATAAAATAGAAAGCTGTTTCAATAAATAATATATTAGAGGAATTACTTGATCTTACACTTACTCGCCCATAAAATAAAATGAGGTAGATAACAATTTCAGAGGAAATGGATTGATGATATTTTATGCATTAATTAATTAATTAACTTCTTTGTCACGAAATCTTACTACCCGTTCGGGATTTGTAGGCCTACATAGGTATTTACTACGTTAATGTAGTAAGGATAAGAATGGTTGAATTTATAGGAAGTGTGTCTGCATTTGTGCAAAGTGATAGTGGAAAAGCATTTAGAAAAACTCAGTTCACCCAATTAGGATACGAACCCCAATCTCCCTGTCACAAAATGTCCAGTGTATTGCGATATTGATGCCTTCTTAGACCATTTGAGCACCAAAGTATAATGTATTAACTTATATGGTTTATTTAACATATTAATTAGTTCCTAGTGATAGTTTGTGTGTTTAAGGATATTATATGTTGATATAAATTAAACTAGTTACCCACTTTGGTGGCAGCATGGTCTAAGGCGCTAGTTTCGCAATAGACTTGACTGCCAAAGACGGGTAGATCTGGGTTTAATCCCCGTCGGGTGTACTGAGGGTGGTTTTCCTAAATGGTTTTCCACTATCCCTTACGCCATTACGAATACACTTCCTCTAAATTAAACCTTTCTAATCCCTAAAACATTAATGTAATTATTAGGCCACATAGGCGTATAACTTGATAGTAATAATAATAAGAAGAAGAACACTAGTGTGTAAGTTGTGGGCTGATATAGATGTATCTATCTAATGGGCCCAGAGCTCTTTATCTTGAGCTAACACATACATACTCCTAAATGCGAGACAAATCATTTTTCTAAAAATATCTTAGCGATTACTTGACCCCATCTGACTACTCCATGACATGTCCACTGTTCTTTTTACCTATATTGGTTAAAAACCAATGACACTTTTTAATGAGCTGAAACAAAGTGAGCCTATAGATCAAGTTATGAAACATGCAGCCTACCGAATAGACGTATGGTCTCCATAAGCCGACCACGTGGGTGTATCCTCGAGCCGAGTTGTTATTTGATGCAGCTTATCGGCTATGTAATATATGTTACCTGCTGTCTGCCTGGTATATTGTGTGTTTGTATGGTGGAATGTGGTCCGGCAAGTTTTTAGGCCGCACACTTTATCCGATGCAATGTGGCCACCACATGATGAACTCCAGAGACTCCGCTCACACTGCTTTACTTTCTGAGTCGGGAAGGAGGTTGGGGGGGGGGG
>CABFWB010001670.1:126044-147014 GCA_902151455.1 Timema bartmani
GGGGGGGGGGGGGGGGAAATAGATGAGGATAGCAATTGGATTGCTCTGTACCATATGGGTATAGTAGTGGCAATCATTCATTCAATAGAAGGAACCAATAAGAGTCTTATATTGAAAACAATTTGATGTATTTTTAAACTACAAGCTACTATATTGAAATCTAGATCAATATTCTAATTAATTTATAATATTACTCAGCCCCGATAGAGTCAATACTGGGTGTTAGTCAGATAAACTACTCAACTGAAGTAAATATGAAGATAATAAAATAGCCAAGGTAATTACCTTGAAGTTCATCAGGAGAAAGGATATCGAACCAGACTATTAATAACAAAAAATGGCCAGACTATTAATAACAAAAAATGGCTATCCCAGAGAGCTGATGAAATATTTCTCCTGCCTCTTGGGTCAGATTGCTAACTTAGTTTTGTACACGTAGCTTAATAGGTAGTTATCCTAACTAAATCATTAGATTAGAATCACCTTTTATTAAATGATCTAATCCATAAAAACATAAATTTATTAATTATGAAAATAAAATTATCAAATGATAGACATCGTTGTAATCGGCCGGAGTCAAACCAGTGGCCGACTGATTATATGTTTATAGCTAGGCAGTAGCTAAATTCTATCTTCAGTTCCAACTCGTGTTCGCAAAGGTCGCCCGCTAGACTTCACGCACCGATTAAATTAACTCTGGAGCCAATTCGGTCGCTGCCAGGTCTAACGTGCCACTCTTGCAGAAGACTAGATTACCTAAAACGGGGATATTGAGGTTCTAATCTCGATCGGGAGTACTGATGGTGGTTTTCCCTAAAAAAAAACAAAAAAAAACCACTCTCCCTCCGCGCAAATGCAGATGTACTTCCTATAAATGTAACCTTATTCCTAAAGCCATTAGCGTAATTAGTACATAATTAGTACGGGTAGTGAAATGCATTGCTAATAAAAGTGAATTAAAAAAAATATTATCTTGGGAATGAGCCGCGCGTATCACTTAATCACTTATCAGGTAAGTGAGACGGAACAAATAGTATTATCTTTTTTTCAAATACGACCCATCTTGGTGGCGTAGTTAGTTAACGCGTTGGTTTAATGTCGAGCTAGACTGACGAGGACGTGGAGATCGAGGTTCAAATCTCGCTTGGGTGAACTGGGGTTTCTTTTCCTAAATTGTTTTCCACTCTCCCTTCACGCAAATGTGGGTTCACTTCCTCTAGATTCTACCTTCCCAAATCTTAACCCATTAATCTAATTAGTACTTAAGCATATAACCCGAATGGGTTCTAAGACACGGTGCCAAGTATATTTTTCATACATGAAATAGGGAAAAGTACCAATGTGACTTCTGTGGCTGTATATGTATATAGTTGTGTGTCACTTCCTTATTATTTTTCTACCTAAACATAGTTATCGTCCAAGTTTGAAAAACACGGAGGCGATCATGAGGTTTTTTGTCTTCCTTCAGACTGTCATTTTATTGTGTCCAATATCTAAAAGAGTGAGTAATTCCGAGTGCGTTTAGTGCAAAAAATAAAGAATACAGTATTTTGTTACAGATATCAAAGTTAATGTCCTTATTCAAAGTGATGAGTAATGAGTACAAAAGATCGACACTTCTTTATGAAAAACACTTAAACACAACACAGTTGGCTGGGAATTTATAATAGATAGATCAATTTTAAATTATTTAATCAAATCTTGATATTAACATAATTTTCACTATTATAAGTAAAGTATGATTTTACTTTACTACTGATTAATATATTAAAACATTAAGAACAACAAAAAGGTTTTTATGATAATTTTAAAGGTAAGCATGAAAGTATATTTTTGGTAGAATAACACTAACATTATCACTACCTAGGTGGACGACCTGGTACAATTTGACCACTGACCTTTGACCCCGACGTGGAGAGTGTGATGCTTACGTAATGTTGTTGACGCTCTCTGATTGGTTGTTACGTAATGTTGTTGTCACTATTTGATTGGCTGTTGACTTCTCCCTCCCCTCCCCCTGACTCCCTTCCCTCCCTCTGACCCCCTCCTCTCCACTCCCCCTGACTCCCTTTCCTCCCTCTGACCCCCTCCTCTCCTCCTGACCCCTTTCAGGTGTTCCAAACATGTTGGTTCTTGTCCAAACTTGTTTGTTTCTGTCCCCATTGTTTTTTATGTCAGGGAAGGATTAAGACGGCCATTGGGGTTTATTTTTTATTTATTGGCGTGCGGTACATGGCGCTGGGCGCAGGAACATGCAGCACGGACATCTCCCAGTAGCGTAGAATGCAACCAGCTGGCAGCTGTTTTCCGGCCTTTCACTTCCCGGAACACACAGCACGAAACTTTCCCGACGTCTGATTAGCGTAGAGTGTGAGAAATGGTTCCCCCTGCCTTGAGACCCCTTTCACCTCCCATCACTCCCCCTCCTTCAAGGAATGTGTCGCAACCCCCTATGTGGTAATGGGGTTTCCCTGTGTTGCAACACCTATGTGGTAATGGGTTTTCATGGTGACGTAACCCGGTGCCAGTTTGGCGCCTTGACAAGACAACTAGAGACAAGAATAAATCACAACCCTGAATGATGTCGTAATGCCCCCACCCCTTCCCCCTCCTCATAAGTGTCGCAAACTCTTCCGCACCCCTATGTGGTTATGGGATTATGTCGTAATGCCCCCACCCCTTCCCCCTCCTCATAAGTGTCGCAAACTCTTCCCCACCCCTATGTGGTAATGGGATTTCCCGGTGACGTCATCGCAACCCGGTGCCATTTTGGCGGCTCGACAAGACAAGTCGAGACAAGAATAGATCACGACCCTGAATTATGTCATAATCCCCCAACTATGTGGTAATGGGGTTTTCCCGCAAGCATTGACACAACTCTGACTATGGGGCCTCGGAATGCTCAGTTAGGGGCCTCTATCCCCACCGCAAAAGTCTACTAAAATTAGTTGTATGGTATCGTCCGTCGACATGCGCGGCTGTAGGTATCAGCCATGCACCGTTAAATAGAAATGTTCCGGCGCTGGAGACTAGTGACAGTACACCTATTTGAACCCCAACCTCCACTGCCAAGGCTACACGCACCCTTTTCTGGCTAAACGCCTATATATTCATTATGATAGTGTGGTAGGGATGATTAAGAAAATGTTCCAGAGGGAGAGATCCCTACAGTTTACACGGCTGGGGATTCAATTTCCCCCCTCCAGAATTAGATGAACCGGACATTTAGACGGCATGCACACCGGGATTCAAACCTCGATATCTTTTGCAGAGCTAATATCTGTTATAACGGTCGTACTTCCTGCACTCCGCCATTTTGCCGGTGACAGCATTTGCTTCAAACGTCGATCACTCTGTCATCGGCCATCTAATGACGCCTTAGACCATGCGACCAGTGATTCAAGTATACAAATTTAGACGGCGTGCACACGGGGATTCGAACCTCGATATCTCACTCCACCCCCTTTCCCCGGCAATGGGTTCTCCCGGTATGGCAACCCCGTTGCGACAAGACAAGTCTAAATAGAAATAGAACACGACCTTGAATGATGTCGCAATGGGTTTTACCTGATGACTGGCGCCAGTTTAGCGGCTCGAACAGACGAGTCGAGACATGAATAAATCGTGACCTTGAAACCGTGAGCTAGGTCATCGACCATGGCAACCCTCCCCCTTGGCAATGGGTTTTCCCAATAATGTCATCGCACTGTCGCAACCCCTGATGACTTGCGCCAATTTGGCATCTCGACAAGACAAGTCGAGACAAGAATGGATCACAACCTTGAATGATGTCAAAATGAGTTTTCCCTGATGACTGGCGCCAATTTAGTGGCTCAACAAGACCAGTCGAGACAAGAATAGATCACGAGGTTCATTGACCCTGTTCATCTCGTACGTATCACGTGACGTCACTCGGTGAAGGGAGAGAGGGGGTAGTTATATACGGGGACCCGCTTGGTCGTCTATTTATAAGTGTTTGTAGAGCGGTTCAAGATGGACAAGTTAGAGCAGTTGTTAAATATTGTTGACACCATGCAGACCGTAGAATTGTGTGATCTAACCATCGATCGTTATAAATTATAAGTTCGGGATACGCCTAATAGCCTATCTATATGGCGAGTTTTGTGTATTTTCACCCTGTCATTTTGGTACTCTAACAGATGAAGACGTGTGCGAGCTTAATAATGAAAAATTGGTATTTACCTACGCCGGAGTAAAACCCGGTTCACCTACCATTGTGAACTCTAAATGCATTTAAGAGTCAAGCATTTAACAACAACATCGGGCAGCTGGGCAGTTAATACATGTGCGCCGTATCGCACGGTGGACCCTACAAACCATCCAGTCTATTAGCGGTCAGGTACACTCAGCATGCTTATAGCCGGCTATATTAATTTAATGTTTGTGGGTAATGCGATTGCGGGGCGTGCCTATATGACAGAGGAAAATATTCACAGTGTGGTTGTGAGCAATAGACATTTAATTTACTAAGTAGTGGACCACAACAGAGAGGATTGAGCCAACATCGAGTTCTGCGACTCTACCTGTCACACGATAAGAGCAAACTGAAGTACTACCCTACGAGAGAATCGAGGAGTCTTACCTGTGTGATATGACATGTGCCGTATACAATTTCCACAAAGGGGACGTTGTGGCTGTGTTGCCCAGGCCTCCACCACCCTTCCGCGCTCCACACCACCCACCACAACCCTTCACGACGCCACAGCTACCGCCCCTACCCCAGAGTCACCAGCATAACCGCCGTCAAAGTCACCTGAGTACCCACCGCCAGAGATCGTCTGCCTACAAGATATCACAGTACTCACAGCCAGAGTCACCCGCGTGCCCACCGCCAGAGTAATCTGCCTACCAGACATCAGAGTACTCACAGCCAGAGTCGCCTGCCTACCAGACATCAGAGTACTCACAGCCAGAGTCACCCGCGTGCCCACCGCCAATGGAGGAGCAGGTAAAGTCCAAAGAACCCATAAATATCGAGTGTTTAACAATGTACAAAACTTATTCAAATGTTAAGATTATGGGCGAAACGCCCAATGACTACATATCGGTCTGGGCAATTTCGGTAACGTCTTACTTCCAAAGTCTGCCTATTATTTGGATGGTAAACGATTTAAGTCTAAGCCACGCTGCATGATATATCTCGTAGGACAAAGTGTGATGCTTAAAAGTGAATTAAGAAACTAGGCACGCTCATGTTGTCGTAGCACTCTGCTGGCGTCATCGGAGCTAGTGGTAGACATTTTGAAAAACGTGAGATGGTAAAGCAGTTTGTGAGTAGAGAGCGTTACCGTTTGAGCGAGAGTGTTTTTTTCTACCAGAGATATTTCTTTCGCTGCATCTCCAGCTGCCATTATGTCATTTAAATGAGGCATTTGTAAGGGGGCCTACGCAAATCTCTCCAACCTTATTCGGCACAAACATCAATGTCATCAAACACCTCAAAATACTGCTCACCAGGATGCCTGTTGGGACGAGGAGGTACTGTGCAGTGCGTTAGACCAGATCGAGAAAGAGGAATACAATCGTGTCAAGTGCTTAAACGAACTTGAGAAAAACAAAAGCTATGACGTTGTTCTATCGGAAGAGGCCAGTAATAAACCGAACGTTATTGTGCTTGAGGGTGTTGGAACAGTAAGCATGCCAGTTAAAAACATTGTAAACATTGTCAATACGCGTTCTAGCGCCTCCCAGCCTGTTCTGAACTATTTTAGCGGTAGCTCATACTCATTTTCTAGATGGTAGAAGAGAAGACATTCTCTCCTGATGATTTTTAATTAGGTAAAAGAGTGATTATATTGTTTTTCTTGCTATCACAGTTATATAATTCATGTTGCACTCTAATCTTATTTACTTGTAGTGGTCACAAGGCCTAAATAATATTGCTGCTTGTCAAAAAAACACTATGTTGTTGTTGTGGCTGCATGTTATGAATGTTTTAAATTAATCAATTGTTGATTGTCAATAAAAACTAGCAATAAAATGTTGTTATTATTTTTTAAATCTCTAGAAAATGTTAGTTGGAGAATCAAAGACAAGAAGGAGATGCCAATATACACGTGACAACTATGCCAGAATGAAATATTAAATATTAAATGCAAAATGGTAAATGTGAGTAGCTTATAATTTTAACTAATGGGGTTTAAGATAAGCTGTCAAACACACATATTCATTTTTTCATTTATAAATTGTAATTGTTGTGATATTATATTGTTATCCCAGAGAGAAAGTAAATTAAAAGGATTTAATTATTTTAGAAACCATTGTTTTATCCATAATGTTTGAGACTTTGCTTCTAAGCTAAATAAACTTGTATTTATAGGATAGGAGAGGGGGTTTTTGGGTGTAGACTTTAAAACACAAACATAGCAGTTTTATAATATTTATTCACACAAATAGAGCTCAAACCTTGAAAAGTATAGTCAGATTTTATATTTACACAAATAAAAGTTTTACAAATATAGCTCACATTATGAAAAGTATACTTGGAATATATATATATATATATATATAAAGATAGTTCTAGAATATGTATTTACGAGTATATCTTACACCTTAATGGGAACAAACCAGGACACATGCTAAGATAAATAGGTAATAAATATATATATTAAAATGTTGAAAACTCTGTAGGAGAAAATGATACTAATAAAGACATATAAACATTGTTTTAAATATTAATCATATAATTATTTCAAATGTATATACATTTTTATTGTACCTGCATGAGGATCTCCGGTAAATACAAATAATAATGTAATTTGTAAGTATAATTGTAGTATTTTTAATGAGACAAACTATTATGAAATGAATGTTATTTTACAAAGACAAAGTTTGTTAGGTTTCTAGTTAATTTAAATAAAATATAGTGAAAATATATTCTGGAGATAAAATAGAGATGTCATGTCCAAAAGGTGAAAAAAAATCAATTATTATTCTATTATAATATTTCTGATTGAAATATGTGACCAGTTAATAAGTATTATGTTTTATTCATAAAAACAAACAAACACATAATTCTGTTGATCACAATAATCAATCTCTAAATATAAACTTTAAACCAAATTGTTATAATATATTTAACATAATTTAAATTTTCAAAAATAAATTATTTGTAAATTACCCAAAATTATTTGGTATTTGTGAAAAAAAATGTAGGTTATTCTTATATACCATGAAAAACTAATGCTTGATTTTCAGTTTGAATTCAATTTTCTCGGTTAGTTTCAGTAAAAAAAATCAAACTTTCTATATATTGTCGTAATTAAACTACGCTTAGATTAGTTTATTTTAGATAAATAAAGAAACTGTATTATTGATAATGTAAAAGAGTTCCCCCCCGATACCAATTTTGAACCAGATCACTTAAGCCATTTTTTTAATATTCAAATTAATAAAAACAGTTTTACAAATATAGCTCACACCATGAAAAGTAAGCTTGGAATAATTATTTAAACAAAACAGATTAGCCACTTAAACAACAAAGAAATTTAATGTTCGCAAATAAATTTTGATTTAATAATATATACATATATGTAAATTTTACAAAAAATCATAATTAATACAATTATGAGGACCTTGAAATTATTTTAAATATCATTTAATGTTTGCATTTATATTTTGACGAAATAATATATAGATATTACATTAATTAATAGGTTGCTACGCTTTAAATATCTAGGTAAAAATAATGGGGCATCAGCTTGCGCATCACGGCGTCTACATCAAAATTATCGGTCGGAGTGTTGTTTGAATTTAAAATTGGTGAAGGGGATGCTATATTTATTATCGGTATATTATTATTGTCCATTGAGTTCCTTGGAATCCTAGCTCTGTTAGTCCGCATTGCGAGCCTCCTATCAATACGCCCGGTTTGATCCCCCAATATATTACATTTTCACAAAACAAATTAGCCACTTAAACAACAAAGAAATTTTATATTTGCAAATATATTTTGATTTAATCATATATATATATATATATATATTGATATCACTTTTACAAACATTCATAAGTAATACAATTATGAGGACCTTGAAATTATTTTTAATATCATATAATGTTCGCATTTATATTTTGACGAAATAATAAATACATTTTACATAAATTAATAGGTTGTTTCGTTTTAAATATCTAGGAAAATATAATGGAGCATCAGCTTGCGCATAACGCCATCTACATCAAAATCATCGGTTGGAGTGTTGTTTGAATTTAAAACTGGTGAGGGGGATGCTATTGTCATTATCGGTATATTATTGTCAATTAAGAATCTTTGAATCCTAGTTCTGTTATGCCACATTGCGCACTTCCTACCGATACGCGCGGTTCAAACCTCCAAAGGCCGCACGTGTGAAATGGGGGAGGTAATCTTGGAACCTGAAGTACCTGGGAAGCGCAGGTCTTGGAACGTGGGTGGCAGCGCGTCCTGGGGTGCCTGACGGTCCTGCGTGTCCTAGAGGGAACCAGGGCTTTGGGCCCCCGGGGACTGTATGTCCGGGATTTGGACGGGGAGCCGCACGCCCTCAGAAGCCTTGGTGGTTGGAGGCAACTGGTCCCTTGAAGACCGTAGGGCCTGACAGTCCTGCGTGTCCTGGAGGGAAGCAGGGCTTTGGCTCTCTGAGGACTGTGTTTCCGGGATTTGGACGGAGAGCCGCATGCCCTCAGGAGCCACGTTGGTTAGAGGCAACTGCTACCTTGAAGGCCGTCGGCGGATAATGTCAGCCAGATAGGCGACCAAAGCCTCTACAAGGTTATCCGCCAAACTCAGACTTTCCCTGGTCTGTGCGATTTCAGCCACCTGCTCTACGACCGTTAGTCTGTCAGCGCTCCACCAGGTCTCACCTAAGCAATTAAGCTAGATTCTACCAAAGTGTTTATCAAAGTTAAAGTGTTATTAAAGTGTGTAATATGCTCTAAATTAGTGTAATCATGTGAGTGTTTCAGACGTGTAAAAAAAACTTTACACTTTGTACTAGGAAACCATGTTTTTATTTTATTTTACTTTTAGCACTGCGCCTTACTAACCGTTCAGGTTATACGTATAAATGTGATTATTAGGTTACTTTAATGGAGTAGGAATGAGAAAGGACGAATTTTAGAGGTAATATACCAGCATCTGCTTGCAATGAGAGTAGGAAACCATTCGGAAAAACCTTCAAAACCCAACCGGTATTTGAACCTTGATCTCCCCCGTTATGAGCATACCGGTCTAACAAGTGGCTATTAACAAGAGAGACGGAACTCTATATTGGGTGTGATAATTATTTGTTGGTCCTGGGTTCGAATCCCGTGTCCCGGTGTCAATGATATATAGATGGAGTATTCATAAATAATAACTTTGGCTATTTGAAACTACCTATATGTTTTAATTTACATCCTGGTAGGTGGACATCTTTTCACATTTCACCCCCTTGAAAATTCTGGTACAGCCACTAATTTTATTATTCAAGGTTTGAATCCATGTTACCGTAGATGGAAAACGCTGAAACACAATGTTTGTTTCCGAAAAATTGACCCCTGAGTGGGCATTAGAAAGCACATCTGAACCTGCGGCCTTCAGAAGGCCGCGACCGATGAACCGAGCGGCCTTGGGGTGGGAGTTCATGACTCAGGGTCGTTGGCCTGACCTCAGCTGAACTCGAGAAGAGTGAGTTTTCCCCATTTAAGACCTAATCTCTAACACTTGTACTAAGTAAGAATGTTTCTCAACTACTTTAAGAGTACGGTCAAATGACCTCAAACGTGCTGATGTACTCACAAGAATATAGAAAATCCAGAAGTCCTTGTTAGAATTCCCCGACTTTCACTCCAGCACAAGTGGCCAAGCCGTCTAAATGTCAGGATCATCTATTCCTGGAGGGGGAAGGTTGGAATAGTGCACCGGTACCTGATATTAGCTCCGTGTCATGATGTTTTACCGGGAGATCGGTGCTTCCCAGTATCTCTTTCTCACTTCCTTGTCCTACCCCTTAGGGTAATTTTCAAAATAAAAGTAATTATGTTGTTACCAAACCTATGTCAAATATCATCTGAGCTGGAGACCCCTAACTGACCTAAGAATGTGGCAGCCAGTGGACCAAGATTCGAACCCCCCACTGTTTAGTATGTAAAATAAAACTTGTTTTTGCTGATATAAGTGGCTCACGGTTGTTTATAAAATAATTTACATCAGTGGCGTGGTTGGTTGACGCGCTTGTTTTGTGTATAGTCAGATTGTCGAGGACGGGGGAGTTCAAGGTTCGAATTTCCGTTGGGTAAATTAGTTTTTTCCCTTTCCCTCTACGCAAATGCGGGCTCACTTCCTCTAAATTTAAACTTACCAATTATCAATCCGTTAGCGTAATTAGTACTTAAGGAGTTCGAGGTTCGAATCTTGGTCGGGTAAACTAGGGGTGTTTTCCAGTATCCCTCTACGCAAATGTGGGCTCAGGTGGGTGTGTGACACCTTACCTTAAACCAAATTTAGTTAAAATTATAAACAAATATTTAAGCAGTGCGATGTTCGTGCTGCGTATTACCGCGCCCGACGCCATGGACCGCACGCCAATAAATAAAAATAAACTCCAACGCTCGTCTCAATCCTACCCTGACATAAAAACAATGGGGACAGAAACAAACAAGTTTGGACAAGAAGCAACAAGTTTGAAACACCGGAAAGGGATCAGAGGGAGGGAAGGGGGTCAGGGGGAGGGTAGGGGCAAAGCCAACAGCCAATCAAAGAGCGACAAAAACATTACGTAACAACCAATCAGAGAGTGACAACAACATTAAGTAATCATCACACTCCCCACGTCGGGTCAGAGGTCAAAGGTCAAATTGTACCAGGTGGTCCATCTAGGTAGTATTATCTTGGAGATAGAAGGGGAAAATCACTCTCAACTCAACTTATTAGAATTCGTCAACAAAATTAAATGTGAATCTGACGCTTAAGAGGGCCATATATATATATATATATACATATACATATTGATATCCATTTATATATAAAGATATTGGCCCTATTAATCGTAACAGTAACTAGTTCATGGGTGTCCAAATAAACAATATTTGTAAAAATAAAGATTGTTCACCCCTTTTCTTTATTATTTTTGTTTACAACTAAGAGCTATATAAAACCATTTTTATTACCGAACTACTTTGCGAAAAATTGAATTTATTTTATATCCAATTGATTTATTTTTTTTAATTTAACGAAAAAATGTTTGATATTTAGGTATTGACATTATTAATTTCCATTTCCATCTGACTAAAAATGGCATTTTTCGATGAACTGATCAGCAATAAACTTATGTTCAGATAAAAAACATATTTATAATGGTTGTTTGTCAATATAAAGTCCACAAGAATCTCTTTTATATATAACAATCAAACGATTGGGATGTCAGTAATGAATTTCAATTTTGTTCTTATATAACACTAGACTTAGTGAATACAAAAATACAAGTCACTATCACTTTAGACTTTTAGACTGCCTACATATGTATATGCACTAGCGGACAACTGGACTGGGAAAATTTATTTTAGATTTTTGAAAGAAAGATGTTCAATCGAAACAAAATCTTATATATATATATATACATACATATAAATATACATACATATATATATATGTATATATATATGTATATATCTATATATATCTATATATATATATATATATATCACAAGAGACATTTTAAGAAATTGAGCTCATTTCATTGACTCCCGTAGGGAACACCGAGTGAAAATAGAGCACAAATAGAGGAACTACGCTCAAGCCTAGTGCTAGGCGTGTTCAAAAGGCATTGAGGAACATTTTTAAAAATTTTCACAATTATAAAAGAAGTGACACGTAATAATAAAATAATCTCATTAGTAAAATAATAATGTGAGTTTTGTACACTAAGACCACCAAGGTTGGCCATGTACTTATAAAAAATATTATTCCAAGTGGAGTAGGTTCAATAATTATGTAATCCACGCTATTCCATCAGAAATTAAGAAACTCATTATTTAGAAGAACTACGCTCACTTTGTCTTAGATAGTAAATATAGCATTTGTATGGGGTATCCAGCTCCTTAAAAGATTCTATATTACTTTGCTAA
Organism: Timema bartmani; assembly: GCA_902151455.1. Taxonomy (NCBI): domain Eukaryota; kingdom Metazoa; phylum Arthropoda; class Insecta; order Phasmatodea; family Timematidae; genus Timema; species Timema bartmani. The sequence goes on from CABFWB010001670.1 coordinate 138,147, forward strand.
ATATTGTTTTTGTTTTTTAATAACCATATTTATCTAACCAATAATATAGCTATACTATCATACACAATGTTGGTTTACACCTACATCTTTACGAACTTGAATATAGTCATGTCCCACTTTTGCTCTAGGTTGAACATTTTATTATTTGACCCCCATTCTCCCTGGTTGGAGCAGAGTGTGATCTGATAAAAAGTTCACCCCCTCTGTACGACGCTTTGATGGGGGTATCACACAAACGTGTAGCCATTTAAAATCCCGCTAGACCAAACTGATCAGTGAGTGTATTTTTAGAGTCAGGGCTTAAAAGGTTACAATAATTTCTGACTCTTTGATTGGTCAACATAACGCATCACATGAGCTTATATATGTATATATATATGTATATATATACATATATATACACACACATATATATATATATATATATATATATATATAAAAAATATATTAGAAAGGTTGATTAACTCTCTCTAGTATTCTGTCTTTAGTAAAGTTCACGAGTAAGTTCGAAAACTTTAATGTCAGACATGTTGTCAAAGTCCACCGCTGAACTTTAAACTAATATTATTCAACTTAATCATTTAAAGACAAAATAACTAATATCACGATTGGGAAGACTTAGTCACCTTACACACAGAGCTTTTTATGTTAGAGTAATGAATTTTAATTTAGCTTCCTACTAACAATTCAAAACCAATACAACACATATTTTAAAAATAAAAAGTGGCTTCAAGAAATAAATTGATTATGCAATTTGCTAAAAAAAAAATCCTGAGTTAACTTTTAGAAAGCCTCAACCAACAATATTAGTGAGGTCAGAGTGAAGGGCTTAGCAAAAATAAATAAAGGATCTAGTATTTTTGGATGTATTTAAATACAAACAGAAAAAAAAATCAACCAAAGTTATTAGGCTAAAATGAATGTAAATGATCTCATTGTCGTTTTAGACAGCTAAAGTTATGGCAGTGAAGGGCAGGGTACAATTTTTACTGATCGATATAGACACCACTAACATAGAACAAATCTGCCTCAAAGACCGCATGGTCTAAGGCAAGGAAGGTTAAGGGATGTGGTATCGAAAGAAAAGTATCGATACTGTACTCATTAAAAGTATCGGAAGGAAAAAATCGATACCGTACTAGTATCTAAAGAAAAGTATCGATAACAGTAAGTATCAGTATCGAAACACACATAAACTTTTCTGTTTCGTCTGCTTGGGGCACCCTTGAGTTAATTGAGATCGTTGAGCTTTAAAAAAGCTTATTTTGTTAGGTTGTGATGACCATGCTCATTGATAAAAGGATAATAGAATGGTGGCCACTCGCCCCATCGCCTGGTCAGGTATCAGGATGTATTGATAAACCAAGATGAAAGAACAGCTATGAATTATGATAAGCTAAAAGAGATGAATGCTTGAGTTGCGTCTTGCTTGTCATGCAGAGCATGAGGGAGAATTTGAGAAAAGCGTCATTTGTTCTTCCTCCAGAGTCCACCCTAGTAAACATTAATCTCAACATGAGTTAAGATAGAAAAAATGTGGTTTCTTTCAATACCAATCCGATATCGTTGTGTGAGTACTAATATCAGCAAAAGTATCGGAAAAAAAGTATTGAGCGAAAAATATACTAATATCGCCGGGAAAATATCGATATTAGTAAAGTTTTGATACTTTTTTCACATACCTACGGACAAGGATGGGCTTTTTGAGGTGTTCGGTGTGGCCGCTTCACATTCTCTGTCCATTATGTTTCTTCATCGTTTATATATGAATTATGCATTCTAAACTCTGATTGTATTCCTACTATATAATAAAATTAAATGTTTTATTAACTGTTTAGATGTTTAGTTTGTAGAACTCCATTCTTGAATGATTTTCTATAATAATTTATCATATTACGTGTTGATACATACAGGGTAGGGCAGAAACCATTAGACGATTAATAACTTGAAAATTAACTCTTTAATTGAAAAGTAACTATTCACTAGCTAAATAAAAGTAAACGACATAATTCACTTTTTCATTTTTGAAGATAATGTTATTCAGGTGAGCTCCACCGGACGTCAAGTCATTCCACCCCACCCTGCGGGTATTATACAATTGAGTTTGAAAGTATACCAAGATTCATGGAGAACAAACTCGAGAAAAAATTATTTATGTCAAATATTTTATAATTTGTATTTTATTTTTTAATAAATGTTCCTCTATAAATATAGCCTATAATAAATATAAATATAATTTAAATTTGTCCTCGTTGGATAAAAAGGAAAAAGAGTAGACTATGAGATATTAAAATACATTATATTTTTCAATTGAGAAATTACATCTGGACACGGGAATCAAACCTGGGACCCTTGGATTAGTAGGCCTACGCTAATGCTCTACCCACTGAGCTATAATGTAGTCAACTAGATTTAGGCTGATTCTTCACTCATATTTTAAGGCAAAGTTTGTGATGGATGGGCGTTAGAGCAATGGTGTACTAAGCCAAAGATCCCGGGTTCGATTCCCGTGTCCAGATGTCATTTATAAAATTAAATAATTTGATATTTAGATGCGTCTATAACCGCAATTAAAGAATATAGTAGCTAGGCCGTTTAATCCATCAAAAAGACATTAAATTATATTTAGGTTAAGTTTATTTTTATAATTTTTGACAAAGTTTACTGCAGATGAAGTTTGCGGCCTTATGAGGGTTCTGTGAAGTGACATGCGGTCTTCCCATGTCAAATTGTTCTCCACCCCTGGTCTAAGGCATCACATTCGTGTTGTACTTGCCTACTAATGACAGGGAGATTGGGGTTCGAATCTTGAGTTGGTCTATTATTGTTTCCCCACTCTCCTTCCAATCAAATGTTGGTATATTACATCTAAAATGCTCCCTTCCTCATGCCTACCCCATTAGAGTAATTACCATATATGCGTATAACCTGACCAGATGATAAGACGCGGTGATAGAAAACATAGCACTAAACGATTGCTGATTGCGTTAAATATTGCCTATAGTGATACACCGGAATATGGTCCCTATCACTTATTTAAAGCTATAACTTCCGACCAAAATGTAGTATTAACCATTTTTAGTTTTTTTAATGAGCATCACCTACGTAACACTTACAGTTGCTTTAAACTTTGTCGTTAGTAATTCACCGGAAGAAGGTGGGTGGGGCAAAGTTGGCATCAAGTTGGCCCCGCCCACTGATTATGCGTTATAAAGATGGTTACACAAATAAAAACACTTAAGTTTTAAGAAATAAAAATTTTACTTGAGTGTGTGACTTTAAGAATTAAAAATACGGCAGGCAATCAAATCAAAGACGATTGTGACTTTCACAATAAAATCGTTTAGTGTTGATCTCACATATTCGGAATTTTGGAAACATAAAGTCGAATTTGTTTTGCAAGCAAATCAAACAAAAGTATTTCCTGAGGATGTTTAAAGACTTCTAGAGCTTAAAGATAGTATTAAGCACTTTTTCTAGTAAATCTAACATGTGATAATGTATCACGATTATTCATTTAATATAATTAGGCACTGCGGAAGAGGAGATATTCTATCAAATTTCTAAACTACTAGTTGATATATTAAAAAAATAACTTTATATATATATAAGCTTCTATTTTTACAACCTTGGTATTTACACACACTTTTCTATGACCTTACCAAATGTAGACGTTCAACCATTGAGGTTATTTAACAAGGTTATATAAAGCAGGTATCAGAAAATAAAAGGATGACGTCTAATGGCTTTTATTGTACGACGATTTTATTTTCTTATTCTAGCACCGCGTCTTACCAACCTTTCGGGTTGTACGCTGATAAATAGTTGACTGCTATAATTCGCATATATATATATATATATATAAAAACTGAATATATTTTTTGTTTCTCTTTAAAAACATATTCACTTTGCTTAACTAAAATTAAAGCTAATTAATTATTATAAAGGCATGCTAGAAAGTTAATTTTCCTTCCTGTCTCTACCTTAGTGGTTGGGATTCGAATACGAACCAAATTTACTAGGAATGAGATTTTTGTTATTTGGGGTTTCCCTTCTTCTCTTCAGGCGAATTGCTGTTAGTTCATTTTAGTTTGAGCTTCATTATTTACCCTTTAGCTATATTATTTAAGGGATATAGTGGTGGAGCATATATTATATATTTATTTGTGTTTTATGTGTTTGTAAAAGTACATTTTCTTTCTCCCTACATAGATCTAACCTTTAAATAACCTCTATGTTAAACGTATGAGAAGAATTAAATGGTTCTACCCATTCACACATATTATCTCATACAGTAAATTATTGTTTCGTATAGTTCCAAATTTTCAATAAGTGGTGTTTAACACACTAACCTTAAATAATTTTTCCTATTAAAACATTAAATTAGGTTATTTATGGTATAAAATCCTCCTCAAATATTTATTTGGATCAAACCCAGCTTAGCCATTTTGGAAAAAAAAATCAGTCTTCAGTTAACTAACATTAAGTGAATATTTCTCCGAAAAACAAGTCTAGGCTGGAGCCTCAGGTACAGACAGACATTCATACTGATAGAATATTGTAAAACCCACAGCTTTGAGTTCATTAAGATCCATCTAAATCGCAGGGTCAAAAACGTTCACGATAAAAATATTCTCTTTATTTTAGAAATTAAAATCAATACGTTTGGTGCCAGTCTGTAAAATCATAAATGGGAAAGCACTCACTATACTGATGAGTTATGAGGTATACTTTTATTACTACCATCGAATTCTTGAATTAGATAATGGTGACTTAAGACTAATTGCTTTAATTGAATAGGCTATGAAGATTGAATTTTATTAAGCCATGTTTAGTATACATATTCACATGATAAGATGTCGCGAGCCTAAATGTGAATAATATCAATCTTAGTCCAGCTGGTAGGAATAAAACAACAGACTCCCTAGTCTTAGTCCGTTGGGATAGCCACTTGCATGATTGATGATTTTAACTAGAATAACTCGTACATCTGTGTAATGTATCCAAATCACATTTTTATATTGATTTCCTCAGAGCAATGATTGTAAACAATTTTTTTTATCGTCGCATTCGGATTATGCACATATGAACTAGTCAAGCTAGTGTGTCAGGGATGGGGATGGTTGAAAAAGAGTAAGTATACCCACATTTTTGTGGAGAGAGAGCGTCAAAACACGATTTAGGTAAAAACATGCTCAGTATACCCAACCAAGATTTGAACACCGATCTTCCCATCATCGGCACCAAAATGGCTGTAAGTGATTTAAATTTGCTCTAAGCGCTCATCATTGGGGACTTGGACTACGGAATGTCTGGTTTTCTCTGGTTAGCTGGTGAGATGGAGGTCAGGGTTCGAACTTTGGTCTTTTCCTAAATGCTTTCTCACTCTTAGTTCCTCGCAAATTCAAATAAAACTTCTCAACTTCACCTTAACTATTCCTAACCTATTTGTGTAAATTTCTCAGGCTACAAAATCTAATATCTATAGTACGTTTTAGGCCTTCCGTCAGTAATAAATTCATTCTACTAACTGAAAAAAGTGTATAGTTTTTTTTTGTACAACGCATTTTGCTAACCATTCAGGCTGCATGCTTGTTTTACACTAATGAGCTGGGGATGATGAAGGTATACTTTAGAAAAAATATACACGCATTTGTGTGTATGGAAAGTGGGAAACCATTTAGTACAAAAATACCCTTAGTCCATTCAACAAAGATTTGAACTTTGACCTCCCGCCACATGCAGTCCAGCCTATTGCGAGAGTAACGGCATAGACCATGTGAACACTGATATGGGTAGGTGTATAATTATAAGCAATAGTGGGTTACTGATTGATATCAAATCACTGTTAACGATTTATACGGGGTCTAGTTTGCTGTTTTCGATTTTTATTTATTTTTCATTTTACTATGCCTATACATTTTACTAGGCCTATATTTTGTTAAAAAAAACTAACTAGTTTATGCTGCATGAACTTATTCTAAGAGGACCAGTATATGAGATGTACATTACACAGTTAAATAATTATAATAAGTGAATAAACAATTATTTTTATTTTATAAGCATTTCAAAAATAATCAAATTGCTCTATCTTTAATTATACATAGCTACTGTCCTTTTTATACCTGGGTAGTTTAATTTGATCTCTTTTTGCAGTGGGCTGCGCATTGTTGCTATTACCAAATAAAATGTCTCTTTAATCTAGCTCTAATAATTTGTTTTATCTATCACCGCTAATTTACCATCTCAAAAATAGTGAGATATCTGTATTGTGAAATTTTGGGTTTAGAATATTATGAGTTTAGAGAGCATGCAAGCCTTTTTTTAAAAATAAAGAATATATAGATTTTCTGAAGGGGTTACCATTTACCGCTACTTATGGACAGTGCTTACAATGGCTGCAGATACGTTGTTACGGCTAACCCCCCCCTCGCCACGCTCCTTCCTGCGTTACACTCAATGCCAGAAAATTATAGCCTCATATGTCCTCAGTAAGTTTCCTTTGACGTATCACCTTAAATGATCAGTGAAGCATTATTTAAATCAATGTCTTGAAACAGAACCAGGATACGTCATCGCTAATACTTATTCGCGTAGTGTTTTAATGAGCAATAATAATAAAACATACCATAAAAGTCTAGGTGTGCCTTCCTATATTTTCTATTTTTCCCTCGCTGTGGAGTTGTACTAGAATAACAAATTAAGCCGTAGAGCATTGTTGTTCTTGAGACAAGTGTGTGCCTTGCCCAAAAAATACATTTCACATAAGTTTCAGGTGCGTTCAATTTCCTGAATGGAAAGACAGAGGTTGATATACTCTGTTAACTGCGTTAAGGGCAGTAGCAGCGCGTCGCCGCTTGTGCGCGTGCGCTCTTCGCAAACCGGACGCGCGTGACCACAGTGAACGTGACGTGACACTAAAAAAACCCGCTAACTCACACCCACAATTGAGTTTAAATCCCAATGAATAGGATTTCACAGACGTAGAGCTTATTTATAACTGTCAAAGGAATATGAACGTTTTTCTTTTTTTTGTTCCTCGTCTTACTAACCATCTGAGGCTATTTACCCTTACGTTCTGGTGCTAGAAAGGTAAAATGTGGTGGAAGTGTACCCGAATTTGCGTGGAGGGAACGTAGTAAGCCATCTAAATAAAACTAAGTACACCTGTCTGGAATTCAAACCCCAAACTCCATATTAGCAAAAAATGAGACAAGAAGAGACTACTAAATATTTTAAAACATTATATTGTTTACTGTTCATTAATTGGTTTTCCTTCATTAACCATTCCTCCAAATTAGAGCCCTAAATTAATTGATTAACAAAAAAACTACCATAAGAATCAATTTGCGACAACATAACTAAGTCTGTAGCATGTCTATCTACTTAACTAACTGGGTTAAATTCCCAGTACGGCTGAAAAAATTACCATCGGTTAAATTGGGACTTACTCTTTCACGGTGATGAAGGTGTTGTGTCAGTTTTAGAGCTAAAGGATTTCATTAGCTGACTGCTAATATAATAAGCTGGTTCAGAAAATTCACATTAAATACGCTAAAGATTATTAATTAAATAAAGGCAAAATCTTTATTTATTTATAGTTATCTGAGGTATTTAACGTGCATTATCTGAACAGATAGTATCAGCACACGAGAATTTCTATGAGCGATAGCGAGAGGGCCTAACAATTCTGCCGGGAAAGGTTTTTTCACATACCTTCCAGGGTTCTCTTACATGCCATGATCGACATGGGACCTACGCGATGGCTTTATTTCTCCTCCGAAGGAAGTTGTGCTACGTATTTTAATCGCCAAAGATATATGTGTCAACCCTGGCTGAGTTTGAACCCACTAACATCCGGTCCTGAGGCGGCCACTTTACCCCGAAACCACCGAGGTCGACAACATTTAATATCTCTAAAGATCTATTTTTAAGACGAGTTTTCAAACTATTTTGAATATACTTTTCTTAAGGATAGACATATATTGGAAAGCTAGTTTTTAGACATGTCTACAACTGACTGACCACGGACTAACCCAACAAAACTCAATCAACTCAAATACAGCCAAACGTGTTATTTAAAAAAAAGTATTGGTGTACAAATGGTGTTGGAATAGAGGTTAAGACCAAGATAAACACTATATAAAAAATTATATATTATTTTTACATATATCCTATAGTGAAACTCGTTCCGTCAGTGCTCGCTTCGGTGACGTAGCTAGCTAACGCGCTAGTTTAGTGTTGATCTAAACTGCCGAAGACGGGGAGACTGAGGTTCGAGTCTCAATTGGGTGAACTGGGGGTGATTTTTCCTTAATGGTTTTCCACTCTCCCTCCACGAAAGTGTGGGATCACTTCCTCTTTAGTCAACCTTCTCAATTCCTAGCCCATTAGCGTAATTAGTACTTAAGCGTATAACGCGAATGTATAGTAAAACGCAGTGCTAAATATTATTACATTAAGGAGTTAAATTATTTTATTGGTGACACTCATTCATGGGAACAACTAATTTGCTGAATAAAAGCGATAAAAATGAATGTATTTATGAAAATCAACTAACTGATATTAGATGTTGGATTTATAAACTAATATTTTCATTGTATTAGGCTTATTAGTTCATGTTAGTGCCTACATTTATTTATGTATAAACTTTTATATAGGCCATCTCATTACCTCTTGGTTGTTCTCATTACAACTTTAGATTTAACTGGAATTAATTTAGCCTCCTTACCATCTGGGACTGAACTAGAGTAATGTGAACATTTGTTTGTCCTCCTTATCACCTGGAATTGATCTAGAGTAATGTGAACTTTGGTTTGTCCTCCTTACCATCTAGGACTGAACTAGAGTAATGTGAACATTTGTTTG
>CABFWB010001671.1:0-29371 GCA_902151455.1 Timema bartmani
TATAGAGGTTCCCCGGACATATAATTTCTCTCAGCCTCCCGAATAGCGCCGGCCACCACAAGTTGTCAAACGCTCCCGAAATGTCCACAAATATCCCCATTACGTATTTGTCTCTAGCCCTATCTACAAGACTCATGGCATCACAGATAGCGTCCTCCATAGATCTACCCCTCCTCAACCCGCACTGTTGTTGATGCAGCCCCACAGCCTCTCTATGTTTTTGCAATCTATTGCACAGGATATTTTATTGCAATTTTCCGCACAAATTTAAGAAATATATCGGTCTGTACGATTTCGGGAGTTGAGGATCCTTATCCTCTCCCTTAATCAGGATAACTACCTCACTTTGCTTCCATATAATTGGTACTCGGCCCTGAGCCACGTGCTCATTCATATCGCTTATATGTTGAGGGACCTCCACCCTGATCCCATCTGGTCCAGGTGCCTTCTTCCTTTTAATTTCAGCTACGAGTCTTATTACTTCATCCTGGGTTACTGGATCTGTCACCTTATAATTGTCGTACCTACTCGTCATATCCTGTCTAGCTATCAATTGTCCTTCGTCGTCTTCTCCGTCTTCATCTGGAAGTAGGCTATCTATCAGCAGCCTCACTGATTCTTCCCAGTTTAATGTAAATCCTCCCCCCGGCTTCCTTAGTGTAGAGATAATTGTTGGGGGCCTTACCTTTTCTGTAGCTATCTGGAACTGTATTCCCCATGCGTTACTTCTCAATTCCTCCTGCACATATTGCTCCCAGCTTTCTCTCTTCACCGTCACCAGAGTGGATTCAAATTCTTCTATTTTCCGTCTATACCCATTGAGGAGCAGTCCACGACTAGCAGGATCTATAGACCTCTGATATCTCCTCCGTGCTACCCTAATTTCCTTTCGGAGTCTACCAAGTCGTTCGTTCCATGGTCAATTGTTTATATTCAATGTATCCTTCACCATTGGGATGGATGCCCTCAAAGCTCTTTGAACTGACCTGGTAAACTCCTTGGCAGTGATATTAACATTTCCTCCTTCAGCCACCTCAGGCGGCAGCACCAGCAGCCCCCTTAGCCTGTCCCAGTTTGCCTTCCCTATGTTGTATCTTATCCTTTTCTCCATGTCCATCTGATCTTGCCTCCTACCTTCTATTTCTATTTCAAGAGGACACAACACTTGGATAAAGCCGGACACCCAAGAGGACACAACACTTGGATCAAGCCGGACACCCAATATGACACAACACTTGGATCAAGCCGGAAACCCAAGAGGACACAACACTTAGATCAAGTCCGACACCCAAGAGGACAGAACACTTGGATAAAGACCAAGAAGACCTGCACATTGACTGGAATAAAAAGGGAATAAAGCAATACTTAAGAGAATGTGACACTGACTCTCGTATAGAAATTACCAGGATAGTCACAACTTCACCTATAGAAACGGGCGTTTTTCACACTCTGCGGGCCACTGTAGCAGTAGATATCATAGGACCTTACTCTCGTTCATTTCGTGGCAAAATGTATATTTTTGTCTCCTGATGGGTAGAAGCATTTCCTCATTCTCAACGTAGTGCGAGCATAATTATCAAACCAATGTAACTACAAGTATTTACCAGGTGGGTTTATCCCAAAGCCATTCTATTAGAAAACCGAACTCAATTCTAAGCCAAAGAATTGGAAAAAGCATGTAGGAGTTGGGGAAAATCCTACAGAATTATGAAATTAAGAAACCGGCGTGGAACAAATTTATATAGAGCACAAAGAGTAGGCCTACAGATATTGGGATCAATTTCTCCCTAGCAACCTCTTTACAGTGCGTAACTAGCCAAATGAAACTAAAGGCTGCATCCCCATTGAACTACTTCTGACAAAGTCATTAACAATACCTGGAGAACAAAGAAATCTGACGAATATTAGTCCTTTTTCAAAATACCCCTAGAAAAAAGGCATAACTTCAGGCAAGACAAGATAAAGCTTAGGAACAGCAACTTAAGTACCATAATAACTATCAAATTCAAGGATCTTTACGTAGATGCTCTTCTGAGTCAGAGCTCCATCAACTTGTTCTGGAGCGGTGTTACTGAGGCCCGGGACACACCTCATCACTTTGTCGACACTTGATACAACCGTTGGTGTTTCCTAAGGAGGAATTGGAGATATATCCCGAGGAAGTCTCAGTTGTATTTCCCGTGGAGGATCCTGGGATGTTTACCGAGTTGGACACAAGGATATTTCTCGAGGAAGATAAAGGGATGCTTCCCGAGGAAGATCCGGGAGTGTTTCCCCAGGAGGAATTGGGGATGATTCCTGAGGAGGTCCCGTGGGTGTTTTCCAAACAACACTTGGGGATGCTTCCCAAGGATTTTTTGGGGTGTTTCCTGAGGGGGAACTTGGGATTTCTAGAAGAGAACTTGGGGATCTTTCCTGAGTAAGACTCGGGTGTAATTCCTGAGGAAGATTCGGGGATGTTTCCAGAGGTAGACACGGAGGTGTTTCCCGAGGAAGACTTGGTGATGATTCACAAGGAGGTCCCGTGGGTGTTTCCCGAAGAGGATTTTGAGATTTTTCCGAGAAGTATTCGGGGGTGTTTCCCGAGGAGGACTCGGGGATGTTTTTCGAGGAGGACTTGGGGATATTTTCCGAGGAGGACCTGGAGATATTTCCCGATAAGGATTTGGGGATATTTTCTAAGGAAAACTCGGATTATTTCCCGAGGCGTATTCGGGTTTGTGTTTCGAGAAAGATTAAGGAATGTTTCTCGAGGAAGACTCGGGGATGTCTTCCGAGGATGAGTTGGGGATATTTCCATTGGAGAATTCTGGGATGTTTCTTGAGTAGAACACGGGGATTGTTCTCGAGGAATACTTGGAAATGATTCCCGAGTAGGAATTGGGGATTTTTTCGAGAAAGACTTGGAGGAAGACTCGGGGGTATTTGCCGAGAGAGACACGTGGATGTTTTCCGATGAAGTCTCGGGGGTGTTTCCTGAGGAGGAGATGGGGATGTTTCCCGAGGAAGACACGGGCGTGTTTTTCAAAGAAGATTCGGGGATTTATCATGAGGAGGTCGTGTGGGGATTTCCCAAGGAGGTCTTGGGGATCATTCCTTGGGAAGTCTCCAATATATTTCCCAAGGAGGACTTGTGGATGATTTCCGAGGACGAATCGGGTGTTTTTGCTGAGGAGGACTTGGGAATATTACCCTAGGAAGACTCGGTGGTGATTTTTCCTGAAGTGGTCCCATATTTGTTTCACGAGGAAGATATCAGGATATTTACCGATAAGGACTTGTGGATGTTTTCCCAGGAATACTCTCAGTTGTTTCCAGAGGAGAATTTGGAAATGTTTCCTGAGGAGATCCCGTGGGTGTTTCTCGAGGAGGGCTTACAGATAATTCCTGAAGAAGACTCGGTTGTATTTCCCAAGAAGGATTCGGGGATGTTTTCCAAGGAAGATTAAGGAATGTTGGGGATATTTCTCGTGGAGAATCCTGGGATGTTTACCGAGTAGGACACGAGAATGTTTCTCTAGGTAGACACGGGGATGTTTCTCAAGGGAGACACGGGGATGTTTCCCTAGGAGGACCTGGAGATGTTTCCCTATAAAGATTTGGGGATATTTCGTAAGGAAGACTTGGGGTGTTTCCCAAGGAGTATTCGGGGATGTTTTCCGAGGAATATTAAGTAAGTTTTCCCGAGGAAGACTCGGGGATGTTTCTCGAGAAAGACATAGAAATGATTCCTTAGGAGGACCTGGTGTGTTTCCACAGGAGGATTCATTGGTGTTTCCCGAGGAATACTCGGGGTACTTCCCGAGGAGGATCCGGGGTTGTTTCTCAAGGAGTACTTGGGGATGTTTCCTGAGGAAGTCTTGGGGGTATTTACAGAGGAAGATTCGGTGTTGTTTACCGAGGAGAAATTGGGGATGTTTCCTGATGAAAGCTCGGGACTGTTTCTCTAGGAAGACTCAGGGTGGTTTCCCGAGGAAGACTCGGTGGTGATTCCCGAAGAGGACTTGAAAATATTTCCTGGGGTGGTCACTTGGGTGTTTCCTGAGGAGGAATTGGAGATGCTTCACGAGGATTACTCGCGGGTGTTTCAAGAAGAAACTCGGGGATGTTTCTCAAGGAGGACTTGGGGATATTTATCGAGTAGGACTTGTGGTGTTTGCCGAAGAAGTCTCGGGAGTTTTTGACGAGAAATACTTGGGGATGTTTCCCGAGGAAGACTCGTGCGTGTTTCCCTCGGAGGATATGGTTATGTTTCCCAAGGAGGTCCCGTGGGTGTTTCCCGATTAATACTTGGGATGTTTCCTGAGGATATCTCGGGTGTGTTTCCCGAGGAGGAGTCGGAGATGTTTTTCGAGGAGGACTTGGGGATATTTTTCGAGGAGGATTTGGAAATGTTTCCCGTGGTGGATCATGGGATGTTTCCCGAGTAGGACACAATGATGTTTCTCAAGGAAGACACGGGGATGTTTCCCGAGGAGGACTTGGGAATGTTTCCCGAAAAAGAGTTGGACGTGTTTCCCGAGGAGGATTCGGAGAATTTTCCCGAGGAACTCCCATGGGTGTTTTCCTAGGAACTCTTGGGGATGATTCTCGAGGATTTCTCGGGAATGTTTCCCGAGGGAGATTTGGGGATACATCATGAGGACGTCCCGTGGGGATATCCCGGGTTAGATATGGGGATCTTTCCTGAGGAAGACTCAGGTTATTTCCTGAGTAGGATTCAGGGATGTTTACCAAGGAACACTTGGGGATGTTTCCCAAGGAGACTTGGAATAGTTCTTAAGGAAAACTCAGGGGTATTTCCCGAGGTGTATTCGTGGATGTTTCCCGAGGAAGATCCGGGGTTGTTAACCGAAGAAGACTTAGGGATATTTCCCGAGGATGTCTCGGTGGTGTTTCCCTAGGATAACTTAGGAATGTTTCCCGAGGAAGATATTGGGATGTTTCCCGAGGAGGACTTGGGCGTGTTTCCCGAGGAGGACTTGGGCGTGTTTCCCGAGGAGGACTCGGGCGTGTTTCCCGAGGAGGACTCGTAGATGTTTTTCGAAGAGGACTTGGAGATATTTCTCGAGGGGGACCTGGAGATTTTTCCCGAGGAGGACTTGGGGATTTTTTCTAGGGAAAACTCGGGGGTATTTCCCGAGGTGTATTTGGGGATGTTTCCCGAGGAAAAATCGGGGGTGTTTCATGGGCAGGACATGGGGGTGTTTCATGGGCAGGACATGGGGGTGTTTCCCGAGAAGGTCCCGTGGGTTTTTCCAGAGAAGGATTTTGGGGAACTTTATAGAGGAAGTCCCGTGTGTGTGTGTGTGTGTGATGTTTTGTAAATGTCTGAGGTAAGACGCATAGATCAGACTACCCTAATTTGTGTTTTACTGTGGTATGCGCGACCCATTTCTTAGACAAACTTATTTGTTTTTATTGTTGTCTAAAGCTGGCCGAATAATTAAGACCATCTTAATTTTTTATTTAAATGTGTTCTTAGATACGACGTATTAATCAAAACATCTTAATTTTGTATTTTATTGTAGTCTAAGGTAGGACAATTATCTCAGAGAATCTTAATCTGGTGTTTTTCTGTGTTCTGAGTATTGACGCATAGCTTAGACCATATTAATTTAGTGTTTTACTGCGTTCTGAGGTAAGACAAATAGCCCAGATATTATTAATTTATGTTTTACTGAGGTGATAGGGATAACTCATTGCCACATGTAAAGAAGATCTGCCAGGGTCAATGACCTCATGTACTAGTTAACGGCTTCAAGGTCACGATATATTCCTGTCTTGTCGAGCCACCAAACTGGCGACTGTTATGAGGCATCAGGGAAAACCCATTGCCACGTACAGGAACAATGGTAAAACATCCATAAATAAACATTGACGATATTAATCCCATGTCGTCATGGAAATAACCAAAGGGAAAATGGAGGGGAAGTTCAGGTCAGTAACCCCGACGTAAATATACTGGCACCAGGTATGAGTCACAAGGGAAAACACAATAGGAGTGTTGCGACATAACACGCAATGATTACATCACACAGATCGGGGTCAGAGGTCAAAAGTGAAAGGTTAAATTGCCCTGATACTCGCTGCCATCTACTGACGTATAGATCAGGACCCATAAATTTAGTGTTTTATTGTGGTCTGAAGTACGACGCATTGCACAATACATCTTAATTTGGAGATTTACAGTGGTCTGAGGTACGACACATAGCTTGAACCAATTTAATTTTGTGTTTTACTGTGGAAGGAATTATGACGCATAGCTCAGACCATATTAATTTTGTGTTTTATGGTGGTCTGAGTTATGACGCATGGTTCATCTAATTTTAAATAAGATATTTTACTGTGTTCTGAGATAGGACGCACAGCAATGACCATTTTAATTTAATATTTTATATTGTACTGATGAAAGACGCATGGATCAGACTATGGTCAGAGATAGGAGGAATAGATCAGTCTATCTTACTTTGGTATTTTATTGGGGTCTGAGGTAGGACAAATAGCCTTAGGCCACTGTACTGAGTTCCTCTCCATTGCAAGTATTGTTTTTAAGTTTTAAGATTGTTTAAATGTAACTTCTGGTTTCTACGATAAAAAATAGTTAAAAGGAATCCAGTAACAATTTATTGTCCTTAGTGGACATGTCTGCATTTATTTGGACCCCTAACCAAGCTTACTTTTTACAGAAAAACTACATATTTGGACAATTACTTTAAAAGGCATAAAATGACCTAGGCTATAATGTAAATATTTTCCTAGCTCAAACCATAGCGGGAGACTTCGCCTGGACTGAGAGTGAGCGCACAGATAAAATACTAGTTTTCAAAGAAAGAAAATTTGGAGGTTTGCATTAAACACGTGGTTTCCCAAAGGGATCTTTAAATAATAATTGGCTTACAAAAATGAAGGATTTATAATTTATTAGTTACAAAAAACTACATTTTACTATTAATCTAAAAAAAAGAATCAAAGGTTTACATTCATCATAATTTTACCAATTTGTTACATTATTTAACATATGAAGATTTCTTTAGAAAAAGATAAGAGAAATAAAAATTAATAATAATAGAAATAGCGTCTAACCATAATGCCTAATGTTCTTTATAATTATAATTTAGATCACGTGGTATATAGGAGGATCATGACAGTTACATAGTCAAACACGAAAACCAGGTCCCACTGTAGCTAATGGTAGCGTTACATAAAGATACCAAAATAAATAAGCCCAAAAGGCAAAATTAGAGAAATAAAACTACACGGACCTTTACCCCATAATATCAAAAATAGTAATGAAAGCGACTACATGCTAAACTTAAAATAAACCCCACAAAAGAAAATAAGAGAAAAAATTTAGCGTCTCAAGTCAATCATTTCCATAAATAAAGTGGTAGTGATAATGGCGTCCACTCCACCAACAGGAAGTCGTGTGTCAAGAGACGCCAGTCAGAGACTAGAACGCAAGACAAAAAAGAACCAATGGCATTAGAGTTATTACCGCTGACCTTTACAAAATACATTGAAACTAAATATAAACAAAAGGAAACAAAAAGGATTACCCCCCAATTACAGTTAAATTAATTACAATAAAAAAATAAGTACAAAAATATTTAATTATTATGAAAAATTATTAAGCAATTTAGTTCTATTAATTTCCACCCAGATCGCCACGTACTGAGAAAGTAAAAATAATAATTTTTAGTTCAATCTTTGCCAGACAGGTCTCGCTACTCACCACTAGCAGGAGTTTCAGGGTCGATCGAACACACGGTCAATCTACATATGTAAATATCAGTACAAACTCCCCCTCAAACTGGGGCACAACTACACAAAGTCGTAAAGAGTTTATCTTTTCACACCTGGAAATTGTATTAATCATCACTTTCCCAGTGTCTAATGGAAAAAAAGGAAGCCCCCACAAGTTTGTGAGACATACCACAGTCTGCGAATTGTCCTTTTACATTAAGGCACATTTTCACTCTTTCTTACATTGCTTCAGGAACAATATTAAAATACCATGCTTCAGACCAGTCATTAATTGTTATCACAGCTCACAGGCTAGAGAGAAGTAAATGTAGAAAAATAAACTGAATAAAGGAGTAAAATTCAAAGTTCAGAAATGTAAAGACATAATATCACCGCTTGTCACAGTGTTGCCTGTTCCACAGGTTAGCAGTCTTGAAATTTTATCATTGTTGTATGGGCCCATGCGTAGAGATGAAAATATGGTAGATGACTAGTACAGCACTGAGAGGCGTCCTTCCTAGAGAGTATGGTATAAGTTGAAGTTTGTCACACCAAGGGACCGCCCACCTATTGCCCGTTTACATATTATATAAATGAAAATAAAAAATTATAAAATTAGCACTGAAAAGAAACAAATCGGTACACATCCACACTTTCACATTCATATTCTTGCATTCTCATACATCCATAGTTAAATCCATACCAAAACATACAAAAAGTTTAATTACATTCATCCACTCAAATACACACTTTCACACCAGCACTAATGTCGACGAGGAACAAGGTTCCAGCATAAATTTTGAAAAAATAATAATAAAAAATTAGGTGAGACTGCAAAAAAAAATTAATAAATAGATTTTAGTAAAGGCCCAAGAACATTTTTGAAAATGACAGTTCCTAAAGTTAAAACGGTTTAAATTTAGTTGGTAGAGGTTCGTGTAGTTTCAAAACACAACAAAATTTTGCACTTAAAATCTAAACTTATACTAACACTAGCATTCACACCCATTCATCCAAGAAGAAAAAGTTATTAAATTATATAAATTTGATCTTTACACTAAAAATTGTCCTTCGTTTTTCTATTTGTTTTTATAACAGTAAAACAAAAATTAAGGGACATCATTGCTACCCCGCCTTTTATATCTATTAATATCCATAAGGTGAGGAAGGCTGAGAATCGGGCAAATTAATCACCTGATTGGACCAAATTAATTTTATTATAGAAAACAACAATATTACAATATTTGAGAATACACACATCGTGCGTGAAGCGCACCTCTCTATTAATCATCAAGATCATTAAGATATACAAACAATTAATCTCAAAATCCCCATCAGGATGGTTACAAAAAACAACACTAAACGTGTTGGGCTCAATATTCAAATAACATAATACAAAGTCTGGAATCTCTGGCATCGAACTAACTTTATGGACCTTAGCTCCTTGGTTCCTTAACTTGATACTTAGTACACTGATTTCCAAAACAAGGCATAAGGCATAACTGCATCATCCTACGTGACGACAACCAAGTATAGTGTACAGTTTAATATTTGAAACGTTCATAATTAACTTGGCGTCACATCAATACAATAACCCTCTAATGCAAGGGTAAGCTAAGTCTCGCTTCATCATACTACTTTCAGCAATTAATTTGACTGAAACAGCTGTCATTAAATAGAGCAAAGAGAAGTTTATAAGATGGGTTTCGAACCCGGGGTGCGCTGACACACTCAGAGCGCTGTAACAATAAATAAGTATTTACAATTGTAACTAACAATAAGGTTTGGGTTTGAATCCCAGCTTAGATGGGTGACGAAGGGCGACGACCTTTCAACATGCCGCGGGAAGCGCATGGCATAGCAATTTCAAATTAACAATCAGTTAAAGTATTTAAAGTCCAAACGGTAATTTTGAATATAGTCCCCCCATGACGCCGAAACAGAATTTATGACTCAAATAACAACAATCCCCGAGACCTAGTCGCCGTTCTCACCTCTTATCCACAAGATCGTGGTCTAGTAAGTAAATTTACATTACCGGCGTAGCCGTATATATACAACAAAGGGGAGGAAGGATCGAAGGAAATGGAAGGTTGGAGAACATAGCAATCGAAGGAGCCAGTAGGTTCGAGTACATAGTCGAAGCGCCCAGACGCTACGCGTGGCCGGACACGGAACTCTTCTTTATGGCTGGCTGGACACGTGTTCGACTCTAGCGGTCAGTTGACTCGGGCGCGCTGCTCAGTCGGACGGGTATTACTCTGGAGAGCGGAGGTTGGTGTTAGTGGTGTGAGTCGTGCGTGGGTCTTCCGAGTGCTGGCCCATTGGTTGGTGAGTGTTTATCCCATTTGATATTACTTGTAAGTTGTTAAATCATCTTCATTTAAAACAAACTTTCAGGTACTAGCAACCTTCCCATACTAACAGGGACATACTTTTAATTTTGTAATACCCTATGTACTACTCAAAACAATACAACATCCTAATCAACTTACTACCACCAATAAAGTATGCTTTACTTTACATTTTCACCAAGTTGTCCGAGGAACTACAAATTATTTCAAGACAGTTAAACTATTAAAATAAGGTTAGACAAATCAAAAAGTTTTCTCTTTCTACATTTACAAGGAGTTGAATTGTCTCAACTGTGATACATGCGTTATCCTGATAAAACTGTTAGTTTTAGGATCAGATAAACTTACAGAAACGGGAGTAATAAATTTACTAAATGTACTAATAATCAAAGGTTTTGAATAAATTAAATATAATTTAAATGCAATTTAGTCTATTTTGGAAATCTTGTTGTACAGTCTAAGCAAAACTCTATCCTCAACCCTGTATTTTACCTTTGATCTACCTTGGTCGTATCTTTTCGCCAGGGTGGAGTGGGCCTTTTGTAAAGATTATAAGGCTCCCGCACACATAACATTAGAAACAGGGTTAGGGGGACTTTCTAGGAGTTCATCAGTAAGAAACCATTGTAACATTAACGGGTGTTGTAATTTTCTAACCAAAAACAAATTAGAAGGGGTATAATTTCAGATTCATGTACAGCAGATTTAAAAGCCAATATGAGAGCAGGAATACAAGTATCCCATAAATTGTGTTGATGTATGACATAAATGGCTAGTGCTGCCCTCAAGTTCCTATTGAATCTCTCTGCCTGAGAACTTTGCTGATAATAGGGTAAATGAAAATATGTCCAATATCATCTTCAAAACACATATTGTTGAAAACAGCAGACCTAAATTGAGATCCATTATCAGTTACAATTTCACAAGGATAACCAAATCTAGAAAAACTAAGTTTTTAAGAATTTCCACGGTTTTTGCAGTGCCTCATGGGAAAAACTTCCACCCATTTTGAAAATCCATCTACCAACACAAGCAGAATAGTGTTTCCATTTTGGACCTAGTTAAAGGACCCACATAATCAATGAAAAATCTCTCCCATGGCCTGGTAGGAGTGTGAGAAGACAAAACCCCAATTTTGCAGGGATAAGGTTTTGCACGCTGACATAGTTCACAAGATCTAACAAACTTTCTTACATCTCCAAGGAGTCCAGTCCAAAAGAAACCATTCTTAATTCTATTTGTGGTTTTGAGGTTAACAAGGTGGCCACTTATTGGTAGGGCATGACAATATTTGATAATCATAGGAATTAATACTTCAGGTACTTCAAACTTTGAATCTGTTGCATTTAGGTGGTTTGAAAAGAAAAAGATTGTTCTTAATTTTGTAGCCAGGAATAATTTCTCCTTCTTTGATGCGATTAAACAGATTGTTGTTATGGTTGTCTGATTTTTGATGTTCTTGAATAGAAATGAAGGATTTTGGTACAGATTATAGAATATTTACAGACGAAATTTCACACTTTTGTTCTTGGAAGATTCGTGACAAACAATCGGTCACAGCATTCTCAGATCCTCTTACTTGTGTTACATCAAAATAAAATGAAGATATTCTCAATACCCAGCGACCAATTCAGCCTAGTTGCTTAGGATGTTTAAGAAGCCATGATAAAGCTTGGTTATCAGTAATAAGTTTAAAACGTCTGTGTTCTAAAGAAGACCGAAACTTTTCCATATTAAAAACTACAGCTAACTCCTCACGCTCATAGATGGATTATTTTCTTTCCCAATCAGACAATGTTCTCCCAGCAAATGCGGCTGGCACAAGATCTCCATCGATTCTTTGTTGAAGGACAGGTCCTAAAGCTACATCACTACTATCAGCTGCCAGTACAAAAAGGAGTTCAAAATTAGGCATATAAAGTGAAGGCTTTATTAAAAGGCTGTTGAAAGCTTGTTTTTGAGGTTCTTGCCAAACAAAAGGTACATTTTTCTTTTTAAGATGATTGAGCGGAGCTGATACATGTGAAACTTCTGGAATACATTTAGAACAAAAACCAATTATTCCTTGGAATTGAGACAGTTCTTTTATATTTTTAGGTTGAGAAAAGTCAATGATTATTTGAGTTTTTCAGGGGCAATATAAACAGTGCCAGTAGAGATCACATGTCCCAGGAAATAGATTGAAAATTTGCCCCAAGGTTGTTTTGTCGGGATTGACGGTGAGACCAGCAGATTTCAAGCGAGTAAAGATTTCTCGAAGATGAACTTAATGTTCTTCCCAGGACCTAGAATAAATTAATAGATCATTTAGATAGGTGAAAACATATTTGAACTTAATGTCCCCAAAAATGAAGTCCATAAGTCTACTGAGACAGGACGGCCCTACGGTTAAGCCGAATATCATGCGCTTAAAACAGTAAGTGGCTCAGGGTGTGGCAAATGCAGTGTACTTAATAGAACGTTGAGTTAAGTATGCAGAATTAAGATCAATAATAGACATAAACTTGGCTCCACAAGATGTTGAAAGACATTATCAATGTTAGGTTAAGGATACGAGTCAAAAACAACATGTTGATTCACTTTCCTATAATCCACCACCAGTGCCGTATGCAGGATTCAAGTTTGGGGGGGGGGGCCTCAATATCTGAAATCCTATTTTTGAAATTATGTAAAGAAACTGTATTTCTCAATCCTCAGCAATAATCATAGTTTTAGATTATTCATAATTATTATTAACCACTAACCAGTGATGTAGCTTGTAAGAGGAATACTTCATACTCTATAGGAATTTAGTTTGGTCATTACGTTATGTAGTATAAGGATAAAATAAAATATGGATGTTTACACAATTTAGAATTATGTTTAATAATTCTTAACACATGGTAACAATGTACGATTTTACAGCTATTATTTAACTTTATAATTGTAAATAGTTAAATAGTATTTAGCATAGTAGTAATTTTAAATAAAACTAATACAAATTAAAGAAATAGTGTTTAAATATTGATGATATTATCAACATTGGCATAAAAAATCTTGTGAAACCATAGTGACAAAAAAATAAAAATAAACCAAATAAGGTGAATAAAAACTATTAGCACAAGCCACAAAGTCACAAACCCTTAATTGAAAGAGCATCTTCTATTGCTTTGATTGTAGTGATTGATAATTTTTGAGATATTCACTTTTATGTCTCTATGCACAGTCATTAAAGCTAAGGACGTTAGCCGGTCTTCACCTGTGCTGTTGCGCAGGTAATTCTTCAGTCTCTTCAAAATCGAGAATGACATTTCAATGGAAGATGTGGTCACTGGTATTATTGCCAAAATTGTTAATAGAATTGTCAGATTGGGAAACATTTCTCGATCTAAAAATTTTAATGTTTCGACAGAATTATTTGTCTTTGGAGAATTTGTAGCTTTCCAGTGTGATGCCCAAAGGCTCCATTCTACTTCCAATTTATCTCTGCTGGTGTGCTGCATATCATCCTTGTAAAACTCCAAAGCCGGTAACAAGTCGCTAAACTTTTTGTTGACAGCATTTACTGGGAATGAACAGTCTACTCCTCTTAATAGATCCCTATGGTTTGAAAATCTCCCTTTCAATGAAGCTAATATCTCGTCCAAATAAGGATAGAACACAATCCGTCGGTAGTATTCTTCTGGGGTTTCGGCTTCAACATTTGTTCTGTACCTCTGAGTGCCTACTGTTCTTGGTACTTTTATAGGAACTTCTTATTTATGAGATATGTCTCCAGCTTTTGTAAACAGTTTTTTAAATTATTCTATTCCACTTTTCCTCACGTCAACAAAAACCTTTTCTGTCATAATAATTTTAACCAAAGCTGAACTTATATCTACATATTCTTTTTGTAGATATTTTGATGTTATGTATGTCATGGATAGCATTTTTGACATAACAGTAAGCGTGATGATAAATTCAAACTTACATAAACATGGGTAAAGAGAAGTAGCTTTGCCATTTGCCTCTGCTTCGTTGCTCATAATAGTTTTCAATGCTTCAATGATACAATCGAAACATTCATGGAATACTGAAACATCATCGTGTCTCTCCACCCATCTTGTTTCGCAGTATTTGTGGAGGACAGTAATGCTCTTTTCTGCTGCCACTAAAATATCTTTCAAAGCTTTGGCACGCTTTGCGAAGCTCTAAAAAACCTACTGATTTATGATATTGTAGAGAAACAATTGCGAATGCATGGTGTTTTGGCAGCGTCACTTAAACACAGATTTAGGCAATGAGATGAGCAGTGAGTATATATTGCTTTTATGATTGCTTGCACACCAGTAAATGCTCCCCGAATTACTGAGGCTCCATCGTAGCCTTGGCCTCGTACATTCTGAAGATCAAGTCCAAAACGTGAAATTTGTAATTTTTTTGTATCAGCAATGCCAGCACCAGTCATATCATAGACTGGGATTAATGTGAGGAAATCTTCTCTGATATCCATGATTTCAACATCAAAGTAACGAACACAAAATGAAAATTGCTCAACTCGGATAATATCAGTTGTTTCATCTGCTAATATGGTGAAAAATATCGATTTCTTTATCCTGTCCAAAATGACTGTTTGGATCTGTTCCCCTATGAGGTGTACTAATTCATTCTGAACTATTGGGCTGACATACATAGCATTTCCTGCTGAAGATAGAATGTGATCAGCCAACACGTTGCCTCCATGATTGGCCCGGTAACGTAGCAAGGCTTTAAAATATCCATCATTTGCGGTCGGTTCTTCTAGGGACAAACGTCCGTATTCCCGATGACCACAAAGAGGTAGCTCTTGTTTCCCACAGAAAACAATTGTTTCAATAATAGATTGTAACGCTGTTACAAGAACAACAATTATAGTCAATCGAATGGGTCTACACTCACTCTCGTCCTCGCCAAATGTAAACACGAGAGCCCACACGCTGCATCGTCCACACTGCAACACTCCGTGCCATCGACTGAATAGAAGTACGGGCTGACTGTCCGAGCGTGAAGGAAGCCCCACCCACAAGCTAGTGGGATATGAACTTGGCCCGTGAAGGTTCGGGAACTAAGCAGTTCTAGATGCATCCAGCAGTTGCCCAAGCCGCCGCTATCCCCCCTGAGCGCTGTCTCTCCCCTCTTTTTTCATTCCGTTTCTCCTACCCTCTCTCCCTCTCTTTGTGGACGTATTAATGTTCGTTGTGATTGGGTGTCTGTTTAATATCTACTCATTGTATCACTGGACCTCTAAGGTGAGAGCGCTGCTCCATACTTAAGTTAAATATTATAATTAGGCAAAATTCTGTTTCGGCATAATGTGGGCGGGGGAATCTATTCTAAATTGACGTTTCGGACTTACTCAAAATTGTTGTTGAATTTTGGGGGATTTATTCTTCTTTTCCCGCCGCTACCAAGTTGGGAAATGTTGTTAAAGTCAACTGATAGATATATAGATTGTTTGAACTTTACTATTTTTCGTATTTATGAAGAGTTAAATATATAAATTGTTCGAACTTAGCTAGTTTTCGTATTTATGAATAGTGTTTGAACTTAACTATTTTTGGTATTTATGAAGAGTTAACAGTTAAATATATAGATTGTTTACACTTAAATATTTTTGGTATTTATGAAGAGTTAACAGATAAATGTATAGTTTTTTAAACTTAGCTATTTTGATATTTATGGAAAGTTTACAGATAAATATACGGCTTGTTTGAACTTAACTATTTTTGGTATTTATAGAGAGTTTGCAGGTGTATATATAGATTGTTTGAACTTAGCTATTTTTATGGAAAGTTAACAGATAAATATATAGCTTGTTTGAACTTAGCCTGTTTATGTATTAATGGGAGGATAACGGACAAATATATAGCTTATTTGAACACTGCTTGTTTATGTCGATGGAAGGACACGACGAGTTTGATATCTCCAAGTATTGATTTAATTAATGAACCATACACATGGACCTTAGAGTATCATATCTACGGATTCTATCTTATTTAATACATCTTGAACTTAGCTTTTGCATTAGTCTACTTAACGACCTTCTGGTTGTATTTGTTACTAAGTTCTTATTTATCTCAGATTTGAATGACGTCTTGCAATATTGATATATTTTTGCATTGTACTATGTATCACTTATTATTGTTATAACAAATAAATTTAATATTGTTATTCTCTTGTATCTCTTCGACTCTCCTGCACGCTTCCTTGTATTGCCGGGGGGTTAAAATGGTACAAGATTGTAAGACTTTCCGGTTCTTTTCTACTTCAACTTTTTCTTTCTTTGGCAACTGTTCCCCAACATTTTGTTTGTGCCCATCAAAAATGTTTAAAAATTCATCTTTTGCCTCTCGAGATCTTTGATGATATTTTGTTCTCAGAATGTTTTTCAAAAATCTCTATTGAATTTTTCCAATTTTTGAATGTTTTTTTAACTAAATTTTTTGCTGGTTCATGAGAACCTTGACTTTGAGCAAATATCACACAAAACTTACAAAACGCTCCATTTAATTTCTCCGAGTATGCCAGCCAAGGAAACCGCTGCAGCCATTTATTTTGAAAAGTGCGTTTCTTTGAACCAATTAGCTGAACGTGACACTTGTGGGAGGGTAAAGGTTCCCAAGCTCTTCTTATTAACATTTCTTTGTCCACATCGCTAATGGTCAATTTTCCAACGAAAAGTCCAATATCATTATTAGAATACTCACTGGATCTTAGAGGAATACTTTCAGATACCTCTACGCAGTCTCCAATGCAAGCTGTAGAAGTTGAAGGTTTAGAAGAAGAGGGATATGAATGTTGCAGTTGAAGTTGATCGTGCGAAATCTGAAAAAAAAAGAGCAAAAGCTAGAGAGACTTCTCTTGTAAAATTTTCGGTAACGAATTATCATATCATTGTTGCCATTATTCCATATACAACTCATTCCTTACATTTACCTAATGACTAATATAAGTAATGTTTTATTACTAAAATGAAAATTTTATTAAAGACAAGAAAATAATAAAAATAATATTCATTATGGACATTGCAAAAGTCAATTAAAACAATTTTCTGTAATGTTTTTAGGTTTAATGTAAACCAAACGAAATTTACATTTACACACGTAATTTTATGAATTTTTGAATTTTTAATGAATGTTTATTGAATGTTGACTAATGAATTAGTTATTAGCTTATGAGTGGGAGAATCCACGCGATTTAATCGCTCTAACTCCACCATTTTAAGTCGGATAAAACATTCCACCATTTTGTGTCGAATCGAAAAATAAAAATAAATTATATCTGAATAATCCTACAAGGATCACTCACCCATAAATGAGCCATTTTGATTCATATTAATATCACTTATTGAGGTTGAGGCTGGAAAAATATAAAAGTTATCTACTTACATTGGATGAAGTTTCCATCTTATTGACTTTTTCGAGACGTGGCTTCTTGATAGTAAATTTATCCATTGTCGAGTATCAATTTATACTTGATAGATTATGAAATATGAACGTTTTTGAATTGGTGGTAACTCACTGGTAAGATATCAAAACAATCTCGTCACTCAAGTCACTCACTAACAAAACACTGAAACAGATATCATCTCTTGTCAGTTAAACAAAACAAGTAAGTGATTTTTGAAAACGAGACAGTGTTGCCAAATGCCAAGTGTAGCTCCAAGATTTCCTCTAGATGAAAGAAAATTCCCCTCAAAAACAAAAATTTAATCTATTTAAATAAATTTAAACTATAAGAAAAATTACAATGAATTAAAGGGAATGAATCAAAATTACTTTTTTTTAAATTTAATTAGTTTTTTTTTGTAAAACAAATTTGTTTAAGTAAAAAAAGTTCGTAATCAACAGATTATAAATAAAACGATTTAATTAGATGTGCTCAACATTTACAACTCAAGTTTATTTTTTTATTTTTACAATTCATCAGAGTCACATTATAGCAATTTTTTTTAATTAATACAAGTTGTACCGTACTTCTTACCAACAACTACTCGAGTCCGACACTTTAGCTCAGTCGGTAGAGTCTCTGCCTTCGGAACTAAAGTTCCCAGGTTCGATTCCCGTCATGGCCAAAAATTTTATCATCGGTGAGATGTGGGTTTTCCCTTTCACAGTGAATAAATTAACGACCGGGGGCTGGATGTTGTGTCTGTTTTAGATTTAAGTATAGTAATTAGTACATAAGCGTATAACCCGAATGGGTAGTAAGACGCGGTGCTAATTAAAAAACAGATACTCGCTGAGTCTTCGTTTTAAGATTCGGGGGGTAGGAAGGCCTCCCGGGCCCCCCCTGGATACGCCCCTGTCCACCACTAACCGAAAACACTAATTATCCTTCATTGGTAAAAGAAAATAAGGCGATGCATACTCAGAAGATAAGTTACAAATTACATCTTCTCTTAACAGATTATCAGTGATTTTTCTCATGGCTTTCAATTTTACAGGATTAAACTTATAGGGAGCACGGCGAACAGGTTTTTCACAAGTGACAATAATATCATATTTTACTAGGTTAGTAAAGCCTAAAATTTCTGTTAAAACAGAAGGGAATTCTCTTTTGAACTGTGTTAAAAGGAAATTTTGATTGTTGTGGCAATCAGCCAAGCCCGCAAACATTTTGTCCAATATTGAAAGAAAAGGGTATTTTCCATTGTGAAATTTAAAATGGTAAACACTGTCACTCAGATAAATAATCATATATGCGAAATTCACAAAGTTGGAACCTAATAAAATTTCATATTAAGACAGAGGTGCAACATAAAACTTGAATTTCCACGAAAAACCCTGAATATTTACACACTCAATAACTGACTCCTTGGCCATCATCGTATTGGAACCAAAATGAACATTCGGCACATTACAACCTTGTCTGTCAACAGTACACCCAGACTTAGACATTTCTTCCATACAAAATGTAGAAATAATATAACAGTTGAGACCAGTGTCAACCAGAGCAGGATAATAATTATTCCCTAATCTTACTGGAATAATAGGAACAGAAGTAGATATACTACTTGTTTAAAACTTCTGAAAATTTGCTTCGCGAATAGGCTAATTATCACGGAAAAGACCCCAATTCTTTAACTTCTCCAAAATTAGTTGGCTGATTTTGACTTTCAAAACTGGCTTTACGATTTGGACGTGAAGTGCAAATATGACTTAATTGACCTACTCCCCCACACTTCTGACAATGTGTAGTATTATGATTAGACCTTTGTTCATTTTGAGCATAATTTCCAGGAAATACATTAGGATATGGAAAAGGATATGCCAAGTTTTGAGGTTGTGGTGGAGAAACTTTGAGTTGAGTACACAAATTGTTAGGCCCATTTGGAGGCATAACAACATTAGCCATAGTGTCATAATCTAAATCAGACCTATGCATGATTGAGAGGTTAGGGTTGAACTGTAGATATGGTTGGGGTGGTTCAGGAAGCCTACCAGAGGATAATTGTTGACTGAAACGAAGATCAGAGAGAAGTTCATCACTCACCGACTAAACCAAGGTTACTAATTGTCTAAGGGTGCGTGGCCTGACTCCACCCAATCTTAACCTGACCTGAGGTGCAGAATTATAAATAGTCGTGTAGGTCAACACATTTTCGGCGATCAGGAGATTGAGAGTATCTGCAGTGTCCAAACATGCGGAAACTAATTCCCCTAGGGATTCTAAAGGGTTTTGAAGCCTATTGAAATACTTCATTGCATGGATTGAAATGTCGTGTGAAGTGAGGCACTTCTTAATGATGTTCTCTTTCAAGGTCACCCAAGGTACTCTATTTTGCATGGCTTTGCCCCATAATTCCATCAGCATACCAGAGGTAAGATAAAAGGAGGCACTGATAATATCACTTTCGGAGAAAGCTCCCAATTAAACTAGTTTACATATTTTCTGAAGGAAAATCAAAACAGACTCAGGTTCATGGATGTTGGGAGGGGAAATATGTTTTATTAGATTAAACAAGGAATTTCTACGAAAGAAATTGTCATTGAATGAACATTCCTGAACAACATCTCTATTTGCAAACCTACCAGATAAAAAATTACCACTAGTGTCACCTAATCAGTTAAACCCTATTTCAACCTGGATTGGCACTTGACTTGTGTCCATTCCCACTGGCGAGTACATAGGTAGGTCGATAAGATTTTCACACCGACCGCTGCCCCCATCAACACACGCCACTGGTGTTCTTGTATATTCTAATGAATTGGAGGGTGTGTTAACTAATCTAGTATTATTAAGGATGGATCTCACCGCAAGTTATCCATATCCTGAAGGGAGTGTAAATCATAAGGGAATACCTGAGACTGCCTGGCGGCTCCCTCCTCCCCGGGATCCATCACGCCCAAGATGAGGTCAGTCACAGAGGTGGGTACTTCCATTTTCACAGTATACAAGTTGTTTCACGGTTGTGATGTAACAAAACAAAAACAGGTAGGCCTACTAGAGAAAAATACTGACAAACAATTAAAATAAAAATGTTTTTGATTTACAAAATTACATTGATTTATGTAGATTAGATCCCTGGTTTCAGCACAATTTATGATACGTACAAAGATATTTAATTATTAAGAAAAGATTACTGAGAAATTTAAATGAATTTGTTTGCGCCCAGATCACCCCGTACTTAGAAAGTAATACAGAGACCATTTTAAGTTCAATCTTTGCCAGACAGGCTTCGCTACTCACGACCACCAGAATATTCATGATCAATCGAACACACGGTCAGTCTACATATGTAAATATCAGCACACCACATTAATTTGGTGTTTCACTCTGGTCTGATGTAAGAAGTAAAAATCAGAATTTGGTGTTTTGCTGTATATGAGGTACAATGCATACTTCAGAACATCTTAAAAATTTTTTTTTATTGTGGGCTGAAGTAAGCCACATAGTTAAGAACATCTTAATTTTGAATTTTTATGTTTTCTGAAATACAATTCATTAATCAAACAGTCTTAATTTTGTGTTTATTGTGGTATGAGGTACAGCATATAGCTCAGACATTCATAATTTGGTCATTTTTGTGGTCATGGATCAGACTATCTTAATTTGGTTTTTTACTGTGGTCTGAGGTAAGACAAATAGCTCAGACCATCTTAATTTAGTAATTTACTGTGTTCTGATGAAGCATATATAGCTCAGATTATCTTCCTTTGTTATTTTACTGCAGTTTGAGGTAAGACGAATACCTCAGGCCACATTTATTTGTATTTTTATGTGGTCTGAAGTAAGACGCATAGAGCAGACTATCCTAATTTAGTGTTTTACTGTGGTATTAGGTACGACAAATACCTTAGACAATCTGAAAATTTGATTTTAATTGTTGTCTAAAATAGGCCACATAGTTCAGAACATCTTATTTTTGAAATTTAATGTATTCTTAGAAGAGACGCACATTTCGTCTGGTCACACACCACCGTAAAACTCGGCCTGGTGCCCGATGTAAGGGCTTCAAATCCTTACCACCCCGTCAAAAATACCGAGGTTTGAATCCCGGTGGATACGCCGTCTAAATGTCAGGCACATCTATTTCTGGTGGATCAAGTTGGAAGCAATTCCCTGCCGCGGTAAACTGTTGGACGCAATAGATAATCTAATATGCAAGTTTGCCGCTCTTTAACTATTAAAGAACATTTAAAAGTAACAATATGCTCTCTCTTTCTCCCCCCAAAGCAGCAATTATCTCACGCTTGCCTGAAGACCTTATTCCAAGTTTGAGACAGTACATGACTGTGCCATCTAGAAACCGGTGCTTTCAACCACCACTGTTACTTTTTCAATAATATATAGCGTGGTCATCTCGTAATCATCAATTTGACACTCTGGCGAGGAAATTTCATATTTTAAAACTAAAATATACTGTTTCAATGTGTTTAAGTATACCGACATAATAATTAACCATACAAATTATATTATTGCCTCTAGCTGGTTATTAACAAGAAAGACATATCTCTTTATTGCACATGATAATTATTTGTTGTTGAGCCAAAAGTCCCGGGTTCCATTCCCGTGTCCAGTTGTCAATGATATCTAGATGGAGTAATCCCCCTTTAAACGGATACATAATAACTTTGGCTATTTGAACTTACAAATGTTTTATTTACATCTTGGTAGGTAAACATCTTTTCCTATTAAACCCCAGCGCAAATGATGGTACAGCCACTAATTTTATTATTTGGGCAGATATATCAAGGTTCGACTCTATTGTACCGTACATGTTAAAAGCTGAAACATGACAAGGTGTTCAATAGGGATTGTTTCCAAAAAATAGACTTTGAAGGGTTCGATTTCCGTGTCTGGGTGTCACTGATATCTAGCCGGAGTAATCCTCACTAAAAGGATAAATAATAGCTTTGGCTATTTGAAACTTCATATATGTTTGAATTTACATCTTGTTAGGTAGCCATCTTTTCACAAATACCCCAGCGCAAATGATGGTACATCCCCTAACTTTATTATTCGGGCAAACATATCAAGTTTCGAATACGTTAAGAAGACTTGGGGTGGAGGTGGGTTAGTGACTCTTCAACAGGGTCATTACTACTACCCGAAACAAGTTTAGGGTTAACAACTCCCACTAGGGGTTGTTGTGACATCAAACCTTTCCACCACGAACACCATGATGGATCTTACTTCAGCTGAATTCGAGAAAAAAAGTTTTCCCCCTTTAAGATCTAATCTCTTGGTCACCACTTGTACTAAGTAAGAATGTTTCTCAACTACATAAAGTGCACGGTCAAATGACCTCAAACAGGGTGACGTGCTGATGTACTCTCAGGAATCCCGCAGTTGCAGAAGTTCTTGTTAGATATTCCCAATTGTCACTCTAGTGCAAGTGGACATGCCATCTAAATGTCAGGCTCATCTATTTCTAGTAGAGAATGTTGAAATCAAATCCCTGCAGGGTCTACACTGTTGGACGCGATACATCCTTTAACGTGTAAATTTACCGTTCTTTAACTAGACACATTAGAGAAGGACCCTATGCGGACGTGTTTATTATTCCAGCCTCACAAATACTGCTACACATTTTACCTGGTCGAATTATATTAAGCGTTCAACGAGTTTTAACTGATATTTGATTTCACTCTTGCAAATGCGGGGTACACTCAACACCTGCGAAAGATACCGAGGTAAGAATCCCGAAGGGCACGCCGTCTAAATGTCAGGCTCATCTTTTTCTGGCGGGGAAGATTGGAATCAAATCCCTGTGAGGGTAAACTGTTGGACGCGTTATTTCTGCTAATATGTAAGTTTGCCGTTCTTGAACTATATTTTAGTAACATCTACAAGTAACAATACTCTCTCCCCTAAACACCGGCCATCTCCCTTTGTATGAAGAGCTTAGTTTCACCCTAAGAGATAGCGCGGAATATCTCGAAACAGTCGCTCTGCTTTAAAAGAAAAATATAGTGTTTCAGCGTGTTTAAAAGTATACCGACCGCTGCCACGCAAATGTGGCAGTGGTATGGATGCTTTTTTTATAATCAGTAGCTAGTTACCTGCACCAGTGGGCACTGTCTAAATGTCAGTCTCTTATAGTTAGGGATTTTCCTCGGTGGACGGAGGTTGGGTTCGAATCCCTGCTTGTGCTTTCTGATGGTGGGGCACGAGGTTGGATTTTTAATACCTGCTGAGGTGTGGGGATCCATAGGGTGTATTGGGGATGATTTTTCACTCTCCCTAATAGCAAATGCGACTGCACTTAAAAACGTAAATATGCTGGAAAAAATCATTTAGTTATATTAGCGATAAGACCCGCCTCGATGGCATAGTTAGCTAACGTGTTAATTTCGTGTTGAGTTTGACTGACGAACACGGGGGGAGATCGATGTGCGTGGTTCGAATCCCTGTCATGCGTGTGTAATGAGGTCGGTTTACTTACTCATCCTCCGCGAGTTGTGCCCCGGGTGGGTAGTAAGACGCGCTTCTAAATACAGATAAGCTTAACTTCGTGACTAATAGCAGAGAGGTAGGAGGATTGAATCCTGGCCAACCTATCGCTCAGCCTTCACACAAATGCTGTTACATTTTATATCTTCCTAAGCCATTATATTACTTATGAATTTATGTACGTATATATTATTTCTTCAAAATATAGCTACAAACATTAAATTCAAGTTATTCATGAATTAATGTAAGAGTTATATGTTATTTCGAAAAAATATAAATGAGAACATTAAATGATTTTTCTGTTGTTATAAATGGCTTGAGGAATAATACGGTTGTTTCTTTTTTACTTTGTTTATGATTTTTTTATAAAGATGGTAAAAGCTGAAATTAGACATGAGAGTTTTTAATATTAATTAAAGAAAACAAATTATTGATTTGATCGAGTGGAATTAAATATAAAATTATGTTGAAACCATTTTTAAAATTAAAAATGTAGATTTCAGATTTTAATATTTTCAAATAGTTGAAATGAAAAAATCGAGACATGTCATTTGCTATTTCCCACATTGATAGATAAAACATTGTAAGCTTAAATTTTAAATTAATAAATAGTGTAAATTAGTATTAACTCTTTAATTGGTTAATTATATATTTTAATAAAAAAGTTTAAGAAAAACCAACTTCTGTGTAATTATTAATTTTTATAAGAATGTATTCTCAAATAAAGTTTTCATAGCTGATAATTATGTTTGCAAATATATTCTATTAGAGTTTTATTTTTATATCGGTTGAAACATTTATTTCAACTATTTTAATTTGATATAAAAGAAAATTTTGCTTACCTCTCAGAAATTGAAGAATCAATGATTAGATGCACAATGTAATATTTTACAGCAGTTGCTCACCAGCAAATACTCAACCAATTTTCGCCTCGTTCTCAGATCAAAATGATCTTGGGGGTTTTAAAGCGATTCGTCAAACTCGAACTAGCCTTATAATTATGTCCTCATTTGAAAACCAGTCCACCGTATGGAAAGTAGTTGTTCTGTTGGACTCACTCGAAAACAAGTTGCTTGCAAGTTAGGTTTACACTGAATACTAACCCAGTTGAGAGTAAGATTTTCCAACTGTTTAAATGATATATTTGAGTCATATAAAATAATGAGTAGAGTATTGATGGTTACAGTGCATACTTGAAACGTCACAGTTTTACGACGTCTCACTACGTAAGACATCTAAAAAGGACGTCATTATTAAACATAACAGCCATATGGATATGGTTTTTTGTGCGTGGGGATCGCAGATGGCAAAAGTGTCCTGGTGAAAGCGTGATAAAACAAGTTTCTTCCAACCTACTTTTTGATTGAAGGCTAGCAAATACAAACGTACTCAGTTGAAACTTATACTTTTTTAAAATTTAAGTTTCCCACTTTATAGAGTATATCTAAATATGACGTCATTAATTAAACATGACTTGTAGTGATGTTTACGGTGTATATATACTCAGCCAACAACCATGGACAGAATCAAACGTCACAGAATAAATTGATTCATTCAATTTGAAGACGTCATAATCTTGAGACGTCACTGAATATTCATTCAAAACTGATTTTTTTCCATTAATAAATGTAATTCTCTTGTGACTTCACTGTCATACGTCGGATACATTATTTAAATACCTCTAGTTTAGTTCCTTGACGTCACTTCCATACGTCACACAACATTCAATATTTTAATTTACTAATAAGTCATTCAATTATAAGACATCATACTCTTGTGACATCAGGGGAATATGTCACATACATTATTTAAATACCTCTAGTTTAGTTACACACCCCAATATTAAAGTCATACAACCTCTTTTTCCTTGACGTCTTTTCCATACGTCACATACTCAATATTTTCATTTCCGGATCAAAGCTGCCCACTTACTACTCACCTTGAATTGCACTTTTCCACTCTTTAGCTTCATTTCCGGTAAGAGCTTCCTTCAAATATGTTTCTGTAATACTGGCGTATTCAAGAACTAGTCCTGCACTGTTCATATTGTACCTTTTAATAGGCCTTCCTGAATTTCCTGTTCTAATGCTCTGAGGTCATCCAGGTAGTATTCTTGCTCCTTCGAATCTTCTCTGTCAGGATAGTCATTGTTTCTATGATGTGCTTCATTAACTTTGTTTTGTTCATGGGAAGTGGATTCTACTTCAACCCAAGTTTCCTCTTCTGTTGAGATATTTTCTTCCACTTGAGATTTGTTCTGCTGTTTGCTATCGTGAACTTCTTCCAAGGCAAAACCATTATATCTCTGTTCTGGCAGAAATTCATTGAGATGAGCTACATCCCTCGTGACTTCTACTTTTATTTCAGTATTTAACCAACCTTTGTAGCCTTTGGTTTCTTCTGAATATCCAAAGACTACACAGTTTCTGGTACATTGTTGAAATGTTTCCTTTCCAGGTATTATATCAAGGTAATGTTCTTTGCTCCCAAAAGTATTCAAGTGTGCGAGCTCAGGCTTCTTCCCACACCATTTTGTGAATGGTATTTTACCATCAATACTTCTGC
Organism: Timema bartmani; assembly: GCA_902151455.1. NCBI lineage: Eukaryota > Metazoa > Arthropoda > Insecta > Phasmatodea > Timematidae > Timema > Timema bartmani. The sequence continues at coordinate 26,562 of CABFWB010001671.1, forward strand.
AAGAATATCTGTTTCGCAGATAGTTTGCTGTTGGCACAGCCTCCACTCAGTAGCACGGTGAAAGATTCGACTCTAATAAGATACATCCTGCCATCTCCACCAGTGTGCGGTTCTTTAGTTCTGCGATTCCATTTTGTTGAGGCGTGTAGGCAACACTAAATCTTCTAGTGATGTCACACCTTTCAAACGCTGATTAAATTCCTGGCTCAGATATTCCTTTCCATTATCTGATTGGACACACTTTATCATTCTTCCCGTTTGGTTATCTACCAAAATTTGGTAGTTTTACAAAGTTTCTAGTGCTTCATCCTTAGACTTTAAGAACTTCACAGCTCTCCATCGAGAAGATTCATCCATTAAATTCAATGAATATTTCGCGCCCCCCTAGAGACTCTGTGCACATTGGGCCACACAAGTCTGAAGGGACGATTTACAAAAGTTTTGTTTTACGACATGACCTTTTGGGAAAAGAAGTTTGCGTAAACTTTCCCTTGATGCAAGTTTCCCAAACACAAACACTGTCCTTTTGATCAACATTTATGTTGAGATCTGTTAAAAGATTTCTTAGATCTTTAAAATTTAAATGTGCTAGATTTCTGTGCCAAAACTCCAATTTTGAAGAGTTATTATCTCTGGATGACACCTTCGCATTTTCTGCACTTACTTGAATGTATTACAAACTTTAATTCTCTCAGCAAATATTCTCTGACAACCGCTGTTGTATCGAATTACAGCAGAATTTTTCTTAAACGTTAATAATAACCCTTATCGGTTATCTTGCCAACAAAGATCACATTTGTTCTTGGATTGGGAACATAAGAGTGTATTTTCCAAATTTAATATCTTTTCTTTGTTCCCGTAAGTAAAAAAAAAGTTTCACAGTGCCTTTTGATTCAACTGTAGTGGTTGCACTGGTTGTCAAGTTGAGCCTTGCACTTTCACATTCTTGACTATTCACAATCTTGTTTTTATCAGTGCACATATGTGAGTTGCACCCACTATCAAGACACAATTTTCCTGCATGGTGGGGTTCTTCAGTCTTCAATGCTGACTCTTCATTGGCAGTAATGAGGAAACCTTTTTCCTCTACTGTACTCGCCTTCTCAAGACGCATTTCCAAACTTTGCAGTAGTCAGCAATATTGAGCCCTACCTTTATGCAGCGATGACACTTGTATGGAATATGATTGTTTTCCTTATTTACCACATCTGGTTTCTTTACCTTCTTCCTGAATTTTTGGTTGCTTCCATTGATACCGTTACTACCTGCCAACATGGCGTTCGCGTTTGATATAACTTCACGTTGCTTCGATTTTCTCGCATCACTTTCTATAAATATTTTAATATTTAAGGATTCCAGTTTAGGGAGATCGTCACGTTATTTTATCACACATCTTAAGTTTTCAATGCTTAGTGGCAAGCTGTATAACAACATGATCATTAGCAAATCTTCATTGATTTCCATTTCATGAAGCTTGTCCACTGCGTCGAATAAATCTCGTAGGTGTTTTATCACATCACCACTTTCCGCCATTTTATGTAGCGTCAGTTTCTTCAAAAGCGTTTCTTTTCTAGTGGGTCCTTTTGATTGATGAATACTATGCAATTTCTCCCAGACATAGTTTGAAGTATTGTACCCTTTTATTTGCTTTAGCTCCGATGGATTGATAGCTAAAACTAAATTGGAATGAGCTTTCCTGTCAGCAACATCCCAGGCCTTTGATGCAGTTTCAATTGTCGCGTCACCTTCGGTCTAACCTTTTACCCACTAACCTATTCCCAGGCGTCATTCTTTACAAGTATGTCTTTCACTTGGAGTTTCCAAGTCTCAAAGTATTCCTTGCCCAAGGCTTCTATGCGTGTCATGTTCAAAGAATTCATTTCACAAGTTTTTAAGAACAGCACACTTCCCTTATAACAAAGAAAACTACGCTTCCCCTCTAACACACTTCACTTAGAAATATTTTAACCAAATAAACACAAAACACGACTGGCTGATCCCATAGCCTGTTGTATTCTGCGCAGATTACTTTTGTGTTTGTTAGAATATAAACAACACATTAGTTAACTGATATGAAATCATTAAGTATTGATTAAGACTTTTAGTCCATTTATTTCAACATGACAAAAACATGGCCGCTGAACAAAGAAGACAAACAATTTGTTGTTATAGTAACCAAACAAAACATAAATAGAAATTACAACATAATGTACGCAATATGATAGGTATTTTGTTCATAACTTACTATACAGAATAAAAAACAAGGCTGAATGAAGCTTGCTGATATACAAATACAATACAAATACCGGTAGTAAATAATGACAATAATAATGAACCATTTCTCTCCAATAAGAGCCATCCCAAATAGTATCTAAGAGTGAATTGTGTGGCAAAGAATGAGATGAGAAGATTACCAGACAATCACTTCCAGGCTAGAATCTTGACTCTAAGCGATGTTAAGGCGTTAGCCTTCTCTTCCACTCAACCAGTGTTAAATATAACACACACTATTACATTTATTGAAATACAATTTAATAAAGGAATATTCAAATAAGAATAAAAACATTCACTCGCTCATTTAAAGCTCAAGTAGTTTCAAGAACTCAGTTTAGCTTATTAGAAAAGATATATTGCGTGATCACACGTTTAAAGGGAATTGTGGATGTTAAGTGAAGAGTCGAGATATCTAGTTTGTTCCAAGCCTGTGATGCCAAGACAGTGAAAGAACGAGCATAAGTTTGAGATCTATGTATGGGAATAGACATCTGTAGAGTGGATTCTGATCTAGTAGCTCGGCTGTGTTTATCTTT
>CABFWB010001671.1:30251-53072 GCA_902151455.1 Timema bartmani
GGGGGGGGGGGGGGGGGTAATTCAGCACTTAGAATCTTGATTTTTTGTTATTCAAGAGAAAGAGAGGAAGAAATAATTAAAATTTGTACTTGTGACAAGCTCAAAATCCAACACTACTTCAGTCTAGTTTACATTTTGATATATGGTAGCTTGTTATTTAAACATTCAATTAAAACTTCATTTATGTGAGAAAGGGTTGTTTTTAAAATTAAGAGCATGGTTTTTGTTAGTTGAAATAAAAGCTTACAAGTCTTTCTCAATCCATGGATAACACCTAAGGTAGTAGGCTATATACGGCTTGAGCCAGGTGCATCATCATGGTGCGGGTTTTTACTATTCTACTTTAGAAAACAGTAGAAATAAGACCAGCTAAAGAGTTTTATAATACAAAAATATATATAAATAAAGCCAATTTTTAAATGAAAAAACTTTTAAGCTGATCAGAATATCAGTGTTAAGTTAATAATGCAGAAACCTGTACTCAAAGCTATTCCTGATTCGAGCATAATCTTTAGTTGGCCGTCATGGTGCATGGTATTGTGTGTTTCTGGTTTCAAAGTAAAACTTCAATATCAATGTGAAATATAATATTTTTATTAATGTGTCAAGATTGATAAGAAATTTGCAAAGGCTCAACTTTGGAATATAGCATTTTTATGTACAAGAACACAAATACTTTATATTATTTTTGATACTTTGATAATCCTTTAAATATAATTTATCTAATAATATTATTTACACCAAAAATCTTCATACCTTTACTATTTCAAAAACATAATTTCATAACTAAAATAGCTTGAGGTATTACAAATAATCATAAAGTAACAATACTAAAGTACAATATTATGTACTACCATTTTCAAAATGTGCAACACATCTACTTTTAAAAATATTCCACTCTTCAAATGTGAGCATAGTCAAACAATCAAATTTGACAAGCAATAAAATTAAATTACAACAAAAAACAAAACAAATATTATTCACAAAATCAAAAGGTATCAATTCAAATAATACTTATAAATATGTCTCACAATTCATAATTTCTAAATTACATATTTTATCATTCTAAATATACTTAAAAACTAGACAGTTTTAAAAATATTTTGGAATGTTACAAGTCATTGGATATTCCAGAAAAATAAATAAATACAATCTGTTAAAAAAAATCTAGAAAATATCTTTGGAATGTAAGTTTAATCTAAGTACTTTACCAACTAATGGAATGTTGCAAATTGAAACATCACATAGTTACCGTTTGTATTACTTTCAGGACTTTTCTCTACAAATTGATAAAATCACACATTCAAAGAAACTACATCAGCATTTAGTATGGCAAAAGCTATCTAACTTTTAAACTAGGTGCAACCACTAAATGTTATGTTGTAGTTGTACATCATTTTAAACTTGTTTGAGTAATTATTTTTTATCAAAATTAACACTCCCAATAAATATTTATTGCAATCAGAGTCATAAATCTCATAAATTTCTACAAATTATAATTGTTTACAATAATCACAAAATTAAGTTATGTCTGAAAAGGTTAATTGTCAAAATAAATACAATCTATATAATTGTTATGAATTCTTTGTAAGTGGGCATGACATTACTTACAAATCTGTAATCTAATAATTATTATATATTAATAATTTTTAAATATGACGTCTGGCACGGGAATCAAACCATTGTCCAGAGGTCACTTTTCAAATTTACTAATATGATATTTTTATGGCCTTTCTCCTAAGCTTCGCTAGTCCTGCACATTAATTGTATGAGCATTTGATTACTTGCAGCCTAACAATGATAGTTGATCATTACTGTAGTCACTTACAACATTTTACTTTACTATCACTTTTATTATCCTTTTTGTGCGTACTGCATCTTACTACCTGTCTATCTGTGATATCTGTATACTTACACTAATGAGGTAGGGATTAAGAGGTTATAATTTAGAGGAAATGTACCCACATTTGTAGAGGGAGAATGGGAAAACCATTTTGGGACCACCAGACTGGGTTTCAAACACCAATCTGTCCGTCACCAAGCTACTGAAAGACTGACATGTTAAGACAATGTGACCACTTACAAATGTTCATATTATGTTGAGTGATTTTAGTTAGATACTTTTGTAAAAGTCAGAGGTTATACCCTGAGTGCCTGGTAGTTATTAAAGTCACTAAAACAATTTTAATATAGTGATACATCAAATCATGTCATCTACAGCTGTCACTTTTGATGGGTATTATCAATACCTATAAAATAACACTACTAATAAAGTTAAAGGTTATAAATGTTGGTCACAAAGAAATGTGTTTTAAGTTTCTCAATTGTTTCATTCAGCCAAAATCAGGCAAGTTATACCCTTCCTTCCGTGTCATTAGTGTTAGTTTTCTGATATTAATAATATTAATCTTTGAATTTTTGTGTGGACTATGAAAAGAGTAGGGTGCCTAAACTTCATCTAGGTAGAATGTACTAATATGTTATCAAGTGAAAACCATGTAGCTTTAATCATTTATTCCTTATAATCTGCACATAAACATTATGTCAATGATCAAGGCTAAACACAGAAACGTATTTTAATAGAGGTCTTACCAGTGGCTCATTGGGAAGTCCCACAGCAAAGATATCAAGTGATATTTTGGTAAAGGTCTTACCAGTGGCTCATTGGGAAGTCCCACAACAAAGATATCAAGTGATATTTTGGTAAAGGTCTTACCAGTGGCTCATTGGGAAGTCCCACAGCAAAGATATCAAGGAATGTTTTTAACATTAATCTCTCTAGCTTTGGAAATAATTCAAAGTAGGCCTAGGGCAATTTAATTGGTGATGGTAGGTGGTATGTGTTCTTTAAGACTTCAGCCTAAGAAATGAGAAGGGATACAAAAATACATTACTTTTAATAATTTTGTGAATAGAGGTGCGATATGAGCGATTATTTTGACAGTTTTAAGCCATTGGCAAAGAATTTGATAGTTAACTAAATATGTTTCATCATCAATAAGTTTTAATTTACACATTTCCACCTTTAATAAAAAAAAGATACAAATACACAGCTATGATTGATTGATAAAATTAATTATGATTGCACATATTAATGTATATTAACACATTTCCACCTTTAATAAAAAAAAGATACAAATACACAGCAATGATTGATTGATAAAATTAATTATGATTGCACATATTAATGTATATTGAGATTTTTAAAATGTTTCATAGCTAAGAAGCATGGCTATAATCTATTTCTTAACATAGGTACTGAGGTTAGCCAGGTCAGTTAGCTATGTTATGTCATTTTTAGTCCTACCTCTTAATACAATAAAGATTTTAATGCCACCATCCCCACCTACCGTTTAGCTATATTACATTGTTTTAGTATGTAACTTTCACCATTCACGTTTTATATAAAAAAATCCACTTATTAGAGTATAAAAATTTCATTGTAACTGTTTATAGGCAAGGTCATACAGGTTTAACTCAGATAGACAACTATGATCTTTTCTACCATGTCACATTACATGTATTGAAGATATATTTGTAAATTATTCACTATAATATGTTCAATGTACCTTGAAACACACACTATTTCATAATTCAATTATTTAGTTTGCATGTAAGTTTTTACTATTAATTGTTTGGCTAGTTCATGGAATTTTTAAAAACTAAACGCAATGCTTTGTTATTGACATTTATAAAAAGGCATTTATTTAGTGGAAATTGTGCTTATTAAGGTTGTAATGCTTATACTAGAGTTGTATAGTGAATTAGATATTTTATAAAACTTTATTGGTATAATTACATTACTGTTAATATGGCATTTTAGTCATTTGTGTTTTTTACTCCACAATTTGCTATATTTAAATGTAATTTCAGTAAGATTTTAATCTATTGGGTGCAAATAACATTTTTTGTATTTTTTTAAAGCAGTATACAAAGGATGTTTGGGACTAAGCTTATTAATTTATATTATTGTGGAACCTCAATTTGATCTCTAACATGCGCTTCCTTTGTCTAGTGTCAAATGTCATTCATATTATTTCAGACATAAGACAATGGTATTTTCTTCTAGATTATTTTCAAAGACATTAAGTAAACATAGAAATGTTCTTTGCACGGTTAAGCAGCACCAAATTAAAACGTTCAACATTAGGCTGCCCACTTTTTGATCTTTACTCGTTGTTCAATCCTGAGCAAACTATGGCAGTCACAAACCAAACATGGTAAGTAATTAATTAAGATTTATTAAAAATTTCAGATAAAATATTACTTTGTTCACAAAATGGGTGCACAAACAAACGCAGCCCATAAACAATGCAACATTTACCTAAGCATGATCATAAAATAAAATAAACAATCTAATAGACATTGTTACACAAATCTATTTTAGATAAAAGATCATCACAGTTCAGCAAAGAGCCTAAATAAATAATATCCTTCGAAGCATATCGAATAATAAGCATCATGGTTTTTAGTTCACCAAGCTATGTTGCCAGAATTTGTTTATTATAATTTGTTATGTCACTGCTTGTTAGGCACTAATTTATTCTTTGATATTCAGTTTTGCTATCGCAAAACTCACAGATCTGCTTTAAGATAATTTTTAGTTTTTGTATTCCTATATTTTTAGATTTTTCTCATCTCCCTATACAAAATTCAAATTTTCTATCATATCATGAAGTTTGTTTTTTCTATTAGCCATTTCTCGCTCCTTATTTTTAAATTCCAAACTTTCCAGCTTTTTTAATTATCATAGGGTGGTCCTTTTTAAACACTTAGCAAATTTGAATTTTCTTCCAGGGTAAAAAGAAGATTTTATAATAATTTTGTGAATATATTAAGCTACTAACCCTCTACCCCCTTTTATGCCACTTTCTAAATAGTAACACGTATTTTGTTACTGACGTAATCCCTGTAGATTCCTGGAAAATTTCAGTTGTGTACCTTGATTAATTTTTTTTATCTTTTTACTTAACAAACCCCTACCCTATTTTATACATTAAAAATCTTCAGTCTTTTATGATTATTTGGAGGGGTCTTTGTACCTTCTTGCCGAATTTCAATTTTCAATCAATTACATTAGTTTTGGAAATTGTAACCCACCTCCCCCATTCAAACAAGTCCTACTTAAAATGTTTCGAATTTTAAGATGAATGTGGTTATCTGGAGTTGTCCTTCTAAATACCTGCAAAATTTAGATTTCACATTACACCTAAAAGGTTTTTTTGTCCTTCCCCCACTAAACCTCAGACCATATCCTAAGGTCTTAAATAAAAACTTAATATTTTCAGTTCTTAATATTAATTAGGAGTGGTATTTTTATTTGGCTGCCAAATTTTGGTTTTCTACAACACTGGGAAGTGATTGTTTACTATTTTTTTTTTGAAATGTTGAGCCCCCGCCTCCTTTTCTACAATTCACTCTTATAAATGTCAAATTTTAAGATTTATTTGTTTATTTGGAGTTGTCTCGCTGCCTGTCAGCCAAATTTTAATTTTATAGCTCATTTAAAAAGGTTTTTTTTTTCTAAATATAGGGAACCCAACTACCCGGACCCCCATTTTGAAATGGGTCGAATTTTGATTTTTCTGGTTGTATGCGAAAATGCCACTACTTTTATTAAGCTCCCCGTTCCCCACTCCCCTTTTCCTTTGGTTCCTTTAGCTTTCTGCTAAATTATTCTAATTTTCTACCATATCTAAAAAAAATTCAAATTAAAGCCCAATTACCGAATCCCCAGTTTGAAATTTATCGTTTTTAGATTTTTCTGGATATTTTGTTTGGTAATCTAAAGTTTTACAGATTATTTGTAAGTGGGGTTTATTTTCCAGGCAAATCTACTTTCAGATCTGTGTATATAATATCTATGTTATGCCTCGAGACATATTTATAACTATTGATGAAATATTTAATTTTTCAAGTTTAATTCGGTAGAAAAATAATTTCAAAGAATAAAGAAGTACATTTTGATCAAAAATTTAAATAACACTGAAACATGTATTAAAATGAAACTTTGTTTTGTATGTATGAAAATTAAAATTAATTTGATGAATGTCATCAAAACTAATCACAGTAAGTAGTAGGCACTTGATTGTTGGATTTTTTATATTTCCGCTAATTTTCAACTAAATTTTTTTAATGCATCAGATATCTCAAATGAATTAATCTATGAAGAAAAACAATATAAATTATATTCACTGAAAGCATAAAATGATTAGTATAATTTATTTTATATTAACAAATATCATAGTGAGTTGTGAATGCCTAAGAATAATTCATTTTCACACTATGAACATATTATATTAATTTATTGTTTATCTCATATACTACTGAAATAGTAGCAATTAAAACTCCTGTAATTTATAGTGCATTAGTGTTAAGAGACTTGAGAAATATTTATCTAATTTGTGATTTTTTAGATGCAAAAGGATGTGGATGATCACTCTTCATGATGTTTAAATGTGTGTGGAAATTGATATGCACTATTAATATGAAGCTTCACGTTGTTTGATAGCTCTAAAAGCTGTAAACAAACCTCACAGTTTAAAGAGTGTCACAAAATATTGCCTCATAATTTTATGAATGTGAAGTTTTCATGAAAATGTAAATACGACTCCAAAATAAGACAGATCATAGATACAAGTAACACATTTAACCGTCCAGTATAAATAACTAACATCTTGTTTATACTTAACAAAATAATTTTATTCCATTCATACATTAGGTGGTAGCAGCTCAATTATCTCGACTAGGAATAAATTTCATACACAACCAAATTTAAGTGCATGATTTTTTAATGTAATTTACATATCACCATGGTGTAAAATTGCACCTATGGCACAATCACTTATTAAAAATGGTGTTTATTTTTTTACATTATTGTTACTGAAATGGCAATAGTTACAAATTTCCAAGTCCTTTAAAAGGTACTTACAATCAGAAAAAAGGGGGGAATTGTTTCAGCACCAAATTGTTGTTTTAGCATAAACAGAGCCTACTCCTGACTTGCGTTTCTTACACCCAATAGCTTAGCAGCATCATCAGCAGACTTGGACAGGAGAACTTTGTCAATGATCGACCTGTCTTGTATCCCCAACAGATTCCCAATCAAGTCAGTATCTTCTTCTGTGTTAACAGCTTCATCTTTTCTTTCTGATAACAACTTTGAACTTAAAATTTGTGCTGCTGAAACTGTCAATTCATTTTTATTGCTCTCCCATGTACAACTTTTTGTGGAGGTGATGGTGTTATTGTTATGATTTGTTAAATTTAAGCCATGTTTTTCAAGAGTTTTAATTGAGGAATCTGAAAGTGAGCGAGAAGGTGTGAGGGGTGTTTGAATGTTGTCTTCATCTCCACTTACAATGGAAACATCTTCAGAGTTGGGAGACACGTACGAAATGCCAGCGATGCTATGTTTCTTACGGTGGCGCAGCATGCTATGTTTCAGAGTGAAGCGCCTTCGACAGATGTCACATGAGAAGGGTCGTTCACCTGTATGTGTGCGCATGTGTCGCCGCAAATCTTCAGCGGACCAGAATCGACGCAGGCAGAATGCACACATTACCTGTTGACAAAAAATATATTTAGAGCCATATCTATAAGCGACATTTGGAGTTCAATCAACCTGAACCAATTACTATTTTATATCCTGGGCAAATGGTTGACTCTTTGGACCAAACTATATAAAAGGCACTAAGTAATTGATTTTATTTCAAAGATATAATGGAATTAGTATGAGTCAGACCAGTGGCTGCATGAAGCAAAACAATAGGACTCAAATTGAATGTTTCACTAAATATATTGAAAATAAAGTCATATTTAGTGGGGAAAACATCAGATTAGTATATATTAAAAGCCAAACACAATTCTGCAGGATAAAAGGTTTTAAAAATAATTCTCAATACCTCCACAGTTTTACTTCTTTTGAAATGGAAGTTCTTATTGTTTGACATTATGTGCCTTTATATCATTCTTAATTATGCTACTGACACTTTATTAATTTTCTCTCTTCTCTCCACTTTTGTGCTATGTCGAAAAAATACAAATTAATTATAAACACAATCTTACAAGGGACAAAGCTAGTAGAGGGCCTTTGGTCACAAACCATTAGCACACATCCACTCCATACCTATATTTATTTGTTAGACAGGACAAAGCTAGTAGAGGGCCTTTGGTCACAAACCATTAGCACACATCCACTCCATACCTATATTTATTTGTTCTTTCGTGTGAATCATTTTATCTTGCCCAATCAGCAGTGCTGTCCATGCCGATTGTCAAAACATTAAGACAAGAACAGAGTCCAGTTCTAAAAACATTGTTTGAATTCTTTTTTTATCTTTGTTGTTTGTAAGATCTCAAAAATGGCTAAAGTGTAAATTTTTTATTTTAACGCTGTATTACTACACGTTCAGGCTACAGGCAAGCAAATTAAAAAAATTGAATTTATAAAAATATCAAATATTACATCCTTACAAAATCTTGTTGTTTTTAGGTTTGCTTGTAGCACACACCGTAGAATATACCTACCAAAAAGTTGTATAACTATGAATGCATTTCTGTTTTTCCGAAAAAATGGAAAAATGTTATCCTTAATTTTTTTTTAACTCCCCTTCCCCCTTATGTTAAACGAAAGAGTTTGAAAATACAGTTTTGGCACCGCTGTAGAAGATATTATGCCATCAAGCAAATATTTAAGTCATATTTTGTCGTTTTAGAAACTTAATATGATAATGAACATAAATTTAACAAATTGACATCCAAGCAAAAATAATTATTTAAGTAGTAATCTAACAAAGAAATGTTTTACAGTACTTAAGTAAGTAAGTAGCAAAGACTTAGTGCCAAGGTAGACTATGAGACTAAATCTCCCCAAACATTCTACTGGAGAGTTGATGAAATAAAGAGCAAGGTCTTGAAAAAACATTATTTTCGCTTTCACTTCCCTTATTGAGACTAATCATAGAAAGTCAATTTGTTTCTAATGTTGTCCTCATTCATTACTTTAAGACTCGTGCCCCTTCAGCCCTACTACAGAAGTATTACTGTTTAGTCTTTATTTCTCTATATTTTATTAATTTTATATAAATTTCATTATTGTTTATTTAATTAAATATTTCTTATATTAATTCATTCTTAATTCATATAATTATCACATTTTTCTGTTTACCGCCCTTTTTCAGTAATTTATTTTTGTAAGGGTGGTACATTTTGTCTCTCATTCTTTTACGCGCGTTTTTTTCTTTAGTCCGCAAAGGGTTCCTCTAACAGGTAGACGTGTGTCACCGCGCGGCTCACAATTAATAACTTATTTTAGTAATAATAATAACCCATCTTTCTCGGAGTGTGTGCGTGAAGTGTACATCATATAGACATACGAGTCTTCCAGATCATCATCGCAACCCCAGGTAGGCCTACTTGGGTCACAAACAACGGATCGTCAGCATCAGGTAGGATCCAATTACATCTACTCATGCACACATCAAAATAAATAACTCTCTCTCTCAGTCAAGTTCAAATCAATTACTATTATAACAGTGCAACCTGGAGGTCCTGACACGTCACCGTGTCAAACAAGAGTTCTTTCCAGGATACTGGAGTGCGCTGGTGGTTAAACCTGATTGAAAACGCACACGGAATAATCAATGTTTTGATTATTAAAAATAAAACAACATATACATTGATATAATTAACTTAACTACAACTAAACAAGTGACTGAATTAAATAATAAGGGTAATATTTAAGTCTGTAAAATTAATAATCTAATAAGAAAACATGAATAACATTAAATTAAATAAACACATGATAACTATTCAAATATTAAAAGTAGTCACAAAACTGTTCATTACTAACATAGTTCACAACAATGTCTAATCACCCACTTGTCCCCGCGCAACGACACACTGTGCTGACCCGTGCTACGTCAACTCTGGATTCAATGATCCTCTCCTGGGTACGTTGACCCACTTGCTGGACACACTGGCATATTTGTTGATCGCGCTGCCCACTCCCAGGCATGCTAGCCCAGACGCGGTGGTCCTCTCACTCGGCTAACATCAACTCAGAATGAGAATCCTCTGGCTATCATCGACCAAGTATATATATATATAGATCACAGTCAGAGCCTAGAAATATTAATTTCCAGAATATAGTACTTGGTTTGAAGAAAGTGATCCTAGACTCCTCTATACACGCAACTTCTCCTCCAAAAAAGCTCCCCCCTGCCCCACTATAAGTCCCTTGTTAGTCAGATTCACCAAACTACCTGTTAGACAAGGGTGGAGCGAGAGAAAAGGAAGAACAATAGAAGTTGCAAGCTTAGTGGTCAGCACAGTCGAACACTAATCTTGTTAGGGCCAGTCTTATGACTCCTCGATAAATATTAATCTGGTAGATAAATATTTATATCTGGTGAATAAGTTAAAAGTGCATCTTATGACTCCCACATAGCATTTATCTGAGAGATAAAATGTATATATCCATCACATTTTTATCAGGAGGTTTAAGTACCTGATAACTTTTATCTGGAAGTTAAAATGGTTGTTGCCATAATGACGCGTTGTTTTTAATGAGATTTCGCCAATCAGAATCGGTTTTTAGGTTAAAATCTTGGTTCACGTGTTTAGTAGGCACAGGCCCAGGCTTTAACTATATATAAAGTTATAACATTTAATTCACACTTTTATATAAACTGACAAGCTATTTGTAGAGTTATATTTATATAAGAACAAAATAAGAACAAATTATCAAAATATGAGTACAATAAATGAAATTTTGTAATCGTTGTATCAAACTATTGCCCACATTTTGGTAGACACCGAAATTAGTACTTGCAAGATATCTTAGCTTCTGCGCCCACGTGACGCCATCTTTTTACTCTCACTCACTTAGCCACCATTATTTAACAAATGTTGAGCATTGTAGCTAATAGAGACAGATTGTACTCATGCACGCACCAGTAAAAACAGTACCAACCTTGCGTTTTATGCAAAAAATATATATGTATCCTACTGATAACTCCTGCAGATAAATTCAGTTCATAATACATGTAAAATATTAAAGTGGCTGATAACATTTATCTGATGGTTAACTTTAACCTCCCGATAGCAATATTTATGAGGTTGTCACAATACTGTCCTGTACGCTACTAAACTCTTCAACAGAGATTTTCATTAAATCTTTTTTTAACTCAATAAAGACTGAACATGGTGCTAAGATTGTAAAGGCACATCACAAGTTTTTAAGGAGAAATTCATAGTTAAGAAAATTGAGCACTAAGACAGTTGAGGCATTTTGAAGAAAACCCAGCTTTTTCTAAACAGAAGGTAAAATCGATAGACAACAGATGGTAATCCTACATTAGTCCCGCCTCAACATTTCCAACATCTTCCATCACTCACGTTGTTATTGAGCCTAAGGTATTCCAGAGAAAACCCAGAGGTTTACGGTAAATCTCTAGACGACGGTCGAAAAAAGAAAACTCATCAATTTCAAAACATTTAGTGAAACGCAGGGCAGTCCATTCCTATAAAAATAAAAATGGAAAACCTACCACCTTTGCGAACTAGCTTAACACCTGACCCCATAATGCTAATATTATTAAAAACGGTGATGCAATTCACCTTATTTTCACCTAATCAACGTCTTACCTAAACACCACACCCTTAACGGTGACTCTCCCACCTCTCTACCCTGACAAGGTTCGACTCCCGCCTACCATCTTTCTCCCTAGTCAAAGATAGTCGTCGGTATTTTCTCTCTATACAGATATTAACCTGACAGGAATTCTATATTATCTTGCAACACCTCCTGTCAGTATGTAAGGGACATTGTCCGCACTGAACCTGGCTTCATAAACATGACAACTTCAAAGACGATGTTCAAATAACACCCTTCCATCTTCCATAAACTTACAAATATTTATCAATTTGAGCTGACATCAAGTATACACATTTTAAATGATGAGACTCTACCATTTAACGATGAAGCCTTACTCATTAAGCATGTAATCTAAAACTTTGATTATGAACCATCCAATCGATGAATGCATTACAAATAAGTATAAAAATCAAGGCCGTAGCCAGGTTTTATTTGGGGGGTTCAAACCCCCTTCACCGAAATTTTATGAACAAAATATATATGGTTTTATTTATGGTTTAGACAATATCAAAATTAAGACACAGTACAAATTAGGGGGCTGTGTTACCATAAAAATCACTTCTAGAGGTGTTTAATATTTATAATTTTTCCTAGTCTTTGGCAGTTATTGTGTTATGCTGCCAAAAGAAACACTTCAGATAGCTTCTGGAGGTGTTTATCATTTAGAATTTTTTCTAGCTTCTGACAATTGGGGGATGTGCCCACCAAACACCACCCTGAAATTATTGGCTGGCTACGGCTTTGATAAAAATATATAAATGTAATCAATTTCGTTTGGAGTAGAAAACCATTTCATAATAACTCCAATGATCCTCGTGCATAAACTATAAACAATAATCACATTTACCCTTCATCTTGGAGGAAGAATGGACTAACGTCAAGAAAAGGAAATTAATCAATATTTGCTTAAAGTAAACACTTTTCCAGACTTTCTCCATTGATCCTTAAGTATATTTTTTATCCCTAAATATTATTCACCTCTCATCTTGTAAGAATTATGAATAAGCAAAATATATACTATCGACCAAATGTGTAAACTATAGGGTGTAGGAACAAAAGATACAATCTAAAACCTAACTTTCTCTCCTTACCCCTCTTTTACTCTTTTGTCTCTGAACAACAACCAGAAAACCACCTGATGTCATGTTACCCCAACGTCCTGACGCTAAGCAGCTTGACCTTTTAGCGTTGATTCCCTTGTTGTAATCTTTAATACTAATAGCTCTAAGCAAATGCTGATGCAGATGAACTAAGTATATTTTCTAAACGATAATATCCTTAACTTTATATTTTAGAGAGCTCACTACCAATATTCATGGGTGACTAGCCCAAGCCCTAACGCTCAGATCCATAACGATAAAAGGTTCATTCTTACTCTAATACTGTACACTGCTCATCCTTGAAGATAAAACAAATGGCTTCACCTTTTAACTATGCATGCTTTCTACCACACCTTCCCATCAGAGAAAGGACACTCCACAAAGTGGAACAGTTTCGGATAAGTTTATCAACCTCCTGATGAAGTTATACACAATACAACGCAAATGTTAGAGAGGTATGCTCGTCAAGATAGATTCTTGCAAGCATTTGAAAATGTATATCTTCTCTCTGGATTCCTCCCTCTCCTGGCAACTACTGGCTGCATCATGCATTTGATGATCCGACACTTATCAGAGCCACTAAACATACATTGGATCCTAGTTCATTGATCATATCATGCATCCTACAATATTTAATCACTATTCACTCATCATACTTAAAAGCCAATCATATTTATCTAGTCACGTTCATATTTCACACTCAATCTTAGCTCCACGCCACATTTCGACTCGATTATATCCATATTTGATAATTACATAATATATGAGTGCTGATCAGAGCTCTACATTATACTTGAACAAAATTAAATCATTTATCTGAACTCTGCTTTATACTGTCTTAGACTTGATTAGACATTTACATCATACTTATACATATACTTAGTCTAATTATACTTTCACTATATTAATTATTGATCAAAGCTTTGCTTCATGCTTTAATAACATTTGATCAAAGATTAAAGCTCTACTTCTTACTTAAGATCAGATCATAAGCATGAATGATACCCACATTATAAATAATGATTGACCAAAGGCATACTTCATGCTGTAACAGGATTTTACCATTTATTTGAGCCCTGTCTTATACCTAGAGATAATTTAATATCTGTTCAGACCCCTAAATGATACTTAAATGACATTTGATATATATTCTGCTCCATGATTCTTACTTACAAAATAAAAATCTGCCCTGAGCCTTAAATCATATCCAAACTCTAACATCAAGACCTCCATTACTTCTGCTACAGGGTTAACATCGTGAATCTAGCAATGAAATGATTTAACCATTAGTGGAATCACCAAACTACAAAAAAGTTCGTTCCATTAGTTTCTATTGTTAATCTTATCGGTGCACTAGATTTTTTTCAAGGCTTTTAATTGGCTTAATTTGACCAAAATATAAGCAAGTCATTACAACGTCTATGGAGCTGTTCTGAAAACAAATAAAGGCAAACCTTAATTGGTCGAATAACATCACGTCAGGTAGGGCTATTTGCTACCTTTTATTATGTATGTATGTATGTATATATTTATACATATATATATAATTTATATGTATATATAATGTATATATAATTTATATATATTTATTTTTTATTTTTCTTAAATGTCTGTCAAAAATAAGTAAAATAACTACCCATTGCAGAAGATAAGTAAATGTAGTCTCACTTTAATAATAACAATAGACTTTAAAACCATATGGGGAAATGTTTACCGTTGTTAATGTGGACGTTATGTTTATTAACCGGAAGGCAGACCTCGCGTTAACTTTACTGGACATTAGCGTAATGCAACATTGTAGAAACAAAATTAATTTTTGTTATCACTTAACCTTATGTTAAGCCCTAATGAATAAACTAACGTGACATTGTAAGATCAGGCCTAATAAGTTTGGTTCATTATGACAGGAAGGAACTCTGACATTAACAATAAAAATAAATATATATATATGTTTATAGCTATAATTTTTTTAGATGACTTATTTGTATAGCTTGACATCTAAAACTCACCTTTCTGTTAGCATAGTCTGGAAACTTTCCTCTGAGTTGTTCCAGATTTTCTTCACCTCCATTCCCTTCTTCCTGTGACGTGATGTGACTATTCCCATTATTCTCCTCATGTGTAGATACTTCCAGTGCTCCTTTAGTCACAAGTAGATCAAACTCTGTAGGGTGATGTTCCCGGATATGATCCAAAGCTTCCTGCCTTTCCGCGTAACTCCCTTCACACAAGTGGCATTTAAAAGGTAGCTCCGATGATGTGGTTGACCCATGAATTTCGAGCGCTATTAAAGTCTTTGGCACAACAATATCGTGTGTAGCTCCAAGTGAAGGAATGTTAGTTCTCAGATCTATTGCAGGATGACCAAGCATGCTCTCGATGTCCCCTTCACCAATCTCAGTGATTCTGTTCAAGGGATTAGGATAGGTCAACCTTTCATCTGATACATCTTCATTTCCACTATCATGGCTATCATCTCCAGCACCACGACTATCAATTGTTCTGGTTGTTTGTTGATAGGTCTCATCCCCAGAGGAGCATGTGTTCCTAGTGGTAGCTGCTGCAGGACTTGTCGGGCAAGAGTGGCTGCTATGTTTGGTGGTGACGTGTTTCATTCAAGTTGCTCTGCGTCGAGAACGTAGAACTTGGACAGAAGTTGCACTTGAAAGGCCTCTCTGGAACGTTTCTCATCGTATAGCTTGGATTTGATGCTCCTGTTGGGGCACCGTTTCCTTGAGATGTCTCATTACCATTGTTACTCTTGTTAGAAGATATGGCTGATGTGCTGCCATGTTTTCTGAGCAAATGACGGTCACAGTTTGACTTTGTGGTGAACAGCAGTGGGCAATGTGGACACTTATATGGCTTTTGTCCTGTATGTGTCAAGACATGTCGCCGCAAAGATGAGGACCACGGAAATTTGCGAAGGCAGTATGGGCACGCAACTCTATTAGGAGCAAGGGAGTACGCACTCTTCTTTTTTTCTGTACCTGGATTGATATCTGACTCAGATCTAAAACAAATTAAGATAGATAGAATAAATAGTTTTTTAGATAAAATTTTTAAATGATATATTTTGGGGGTAAACCTATTTCAAATTCTACACAAAACATAAACTTTAAGTAAACTACTCTTAAGTATATTTCCCCCGTAAAAACAAACATATAATCTTGTTAGTTACAAAAAGTACTCTTCTGAAATAATCTTTTATTTAATTGTTTAAATTATCTTTAAGAATTTCATTTTTAAAAATAATTTATTTCGACAAACCCTAAAGTTATTTATATATGTAAAAATAAAAAATATATTCTTAAAAATCATGATAAACTATTCCAGATGCCCATTTTAAACTAGATCTAAAAGGCCATTTTTGAAAAACTTCAAACTGTCTAAAATTTGTCCTAAGTATACTTATCAATGAATCATTTTATAAAAAAAATATATTATTTTATTAATCATGTAAAATAGTTCATAGATAACCATTGTTAACCGAATAGTTTAAACTATTTTAAATATTTCCAATTTTATTAAATATTAGTCAGTAAATCACAACTATATGATTTTAAATACATTGTAAGAAACTTACCAAAAAGATGTTGTGAACCAAATTGCTCAAGATATTATTTAAATATTTTAAATTAGTAAAAAATCAGTCATCAATAAACTACCTTTGAACAAAACTTTTTTTTCCCGAAAAAAAGATATTATACATTTCTAACTGTACAAGGGGATTTGGTGGTTTAGAAGTAGGGTGTTGCACGTCTGTGTAAAGGGCCCGGGGTTCAAATCCTGGTCCCAGCACAGATTTATCTGATTACCAAACCCTTCCTTGATTTCTGTAAAAGTGTGTGCTTTGTGAATGTATAGAATGTCAGGCCCCCACCGTGGTTCGGAGCCGACGTTAAACTACAGGTCCCCTCTGCTTTCCACCAACATCATTCCCACGTATCATCCTACCATCTGGGGATCATGGAATTCGCCTTAATGGTGCCCAACCTCAGAAATGTATTCCTCTATACTCCAGGAAAGTAGATATAAGATAAGGTTGAATGGTCTAGATATAGAGAATTATATTCTTGATGTCAAAAACTTACAGGATTTTGAAAAACCATTAATTTAGGAACTACCATTAATTTAAGAGTTAATGTAAAAAAAAAAAGCAACATATATCTATATAACATCTAAATATAAAGTTTGGACTAAAGCCCAGGAAAAAATGGAAATATTTAAAAATTAAGATAAAATTTGTAAAGTTAACCATAAAAAAGTGAAATTTGTTAGAATTCTTAAAGTAATATAAGTTAGCTATAAAGAGCTTACCACTTGATTAAAAGTATGTTCGAGTCAGCTAAATTAGTAGCAGCTCTATGTAATATTTATCAACAGACAAAACGTTATTACAATACAGTAGTTATAAATATCTTTACTCTTTCTACCTAATAATTCTCAGATAAATGTTTTTACCACCTCACCTGTTTTCATCACTGCCCGAGTTGTTTCCTTCGCTATTGCTTCCAGCTACTAGTCCTTCTTCATCATCCTCACTAGCTTCCTCCCTTCCGTATTCTGTTCCTTCCTCTTCCCCATCACCATCTTGTGTTCCCTGGAAATACTGCTGGAATGCTTGATTCTGTGTAGTGGCATTGTCCAAAAGTCTTGATACACTTGCCAGATCCACTACTCCTTCATCCCTACTGCCATTCTGTTGTTCTTTGGTTTGTTCCCCTTTCTGGTTACATTCTTCATTCCCTTCTTCAACTTCACCCTTTTCTTCATCAATCACCAATCCATCATTTTCATCCTCTTCATCCATGTCACCACTTGCCTCACATTTTATGCCAGGTACCTCTCCTAGAGGTACTTCAGGAGGCTGGTGTAGTTTTGATTTTAACTGCTGAGCTATCGCAAACCTTACTTCCTCAGAAATAAAAGCTATATTATTTAAATTGTTGATAGCACCAACACTAGGTATATCTTTGGTTTTGTGAATATTATCCAACACTTCCTCGGTGTAGGATTCTTCTATCTTTGGCATCTTTTCACCACCCCTCCATTCAAGTAAAGGCATGGATCTATAATCTGTTGGGTCACTTGAAACAACATTTATAGATACATGAGATCCTTTTGATGAAGTTTGACTGAAACTATCTCGTGAACTCCTAGAGTCTTGAGACTGTTGATTGGTCAGAACCTGGTTGACAGAGGTCGGCACTGCTGCTGGATGACTTCTGCGTCCAACAGATCCAGAACTGTTTCTCTGACGTTGGCTCCAGAACTGAGGATGTTGTTGTTTTATGTGCCTCTCCATATTAGAGCGAAGAGTGAATCGTGCAGAACAATGTTCACATGCAAATGGCCTCTCAGTTCGATACCTTCTCTGCTTCTGTTTTGGCATTAGAACACCATTTTTTATAATCATTTTAACAGATGTGGAATCTCTTTCTCTATTAGTCTTTGGTAAAGGTGGTACTTTGGTAACATTTTTGTTTACATTGTTAGAAGTTTCTTTTAAATCATTACTTACTATTGGCCCAATATGATTGCTTTCTTCCAGTTTTATATCACCTTCAGGATGTTTCATTTTCAAATTCATGTTTCCCTTGGAAAAGTCTACAATAGCTTGTTGGTGGAAAGCTTGAAGTTTATTAGTTGCTGTCACTGGATCCAAAAGCTTACCTCCTGATGTAAGCTGTAAACCACGAATTAATTCTTTTTGGATCCGTTCCTTCATGTCCGCAAGCTCATGAATGTTTGTATTTGAGAAGAGAGAATGAGGTGGGGGAGGCATCAAATAATGGTGCAAAGGGAAAGATTGTGATGGAAAATGGAAACCATTGTTATTGAGATAAATAGGGTTTAGATGCGAGCTTCCTGTGTAAAGTCCCCCTGGTTTCATCTCGATTTTTGGGACCGTATTTGGACCTGGGCTTGGAGGTGGACTAATTTTATGATTTAAATTGTTGTACAATTCTTGAGCAATACTATGATTTTTATTAATGTTAGCATAGTGTTGGGATTTCCGAGATGAAATAAATAGAGATTTCTTTGAGAGTTTGTTGTTGTTATTGTATTCAGGATTGTGTTTCATAGACTTTTTGGACAAATCTTGTGGTTCAAAATCATCATTAATATTTGTGACAATGTCAGGTGGTTTTTCATTTGACTTCTTCTTACTCAAGTCTAGGGCATCCATACTGAGATCTAAAGGAGCGTTCATATCAACATCGCTGGAGTAAGAATTTTCCAAATTATTTGTAATAGCTGATGGAATTATAGTCTCAATGGGATCTTCCAATGTTCTTTGGTTATCAATAGGTAATTTGGTTAGAATGTTGTTAGTATGACTGGTGTTAAAGTTATTTTTGGTAATAATGACTAGGACATTTGAATTTTCAGCTGTCTGATTGTCTTCACGATCAGATTGATCATCGTTACTATCAGTTTCAATATCATTAACTTCATCAACCTGGTTGTCTCTGAAATGAGTCATTGTTGCAACTTCATGAGTTTCCCATGGACGAATCTGTTTGATGTTAGAATCAGATATATTTGTTATAGGGACTAGAGTTTTTGGTAGAGAATTATTAGAAAATGTTGGGGTATGATTTATTTCTTCATTGTGATCATCCAAGGTAGGTTTTCCTATAGTATTAGGTTCATTATCAGTAAATGAGAGTTTATTTGAAATTTCATGCAAATTTGCTAGACCATCTTTTTGATGTTCCTCTGTAAAGCTTTGGTTAGAGAGATCCATGTTGTTGGTGTCATCAGTTGACAAGTTGGTGCTGAAAACTAAAGATCTCTTAACATCTTCTCGAGTGGTTAGCTTTGGCTGAATTTCAGGGTCATTTATAGGATCTTCTGAAGGATGATATATAATAGAATTTTTTACATCGTCTCGAGAAAGTTTTGAGTGCCTGTTACGCAAATGCCTTTCACAATTTGCCTTGGTAGTAAATGCGTAGTTGCAGAGAGCACATTCATATGGTCGGTCCCCGTTATGAGTTCGCATGTGTCGCACTAGGATTCCTTTATCGATATTGGAATATGGGCACATGTTACATCGATACAGTCCTGAGCTGGCTGTGAGATGAACTCTATTATGACCTTTGAGAGCACGTAAATTTGGAAACACGAGAGTACATACACGACATGGAAATTCCCCTTTTAATTTCATTTTACGAAACTCTGATGCAAAACAATCCTGCTGTTCTTCTTCCCCTGTTCCTGAATCTGAGGCTTTTACTCCAGAATCTGGAGGTGTTATATCATTTCCATGGGGCTGTGGAGATTTTGATAAGTCATTAAGCAGCCCCCCTGCTGATGTGACAGATATAATGCTCTGAATATCCGCAAGATCTTTTCCAATCTCACACTTATTACCATTGGCAGAATTAAAGTAAGAATCATTTTCAAACCTATCTTCTTTACGGAAATCCTCTGAAGACAAGGGTGATGATAAACACACTGATTTAGTCTGCAGATCTAAATGGGCAAAAAAATCTTCTCGTTTTTGTTCTTCTTCAGACTCACAATCTGAAGATTTTTCGTATCGTAAATGCTGTGCAGGTTTATTTTTGCTGCTCAGATCTGTTGGAGTATCACAATCACTTGATGGAAATTCATCTCCATGAAAACTATCAGGGTCATTTGGGTGGTTGAAATCCACTTTTTCACATGAAGTCAAGCACGCCTGACGGTGAATGCTTAAGGCACTACCACACGGAAAAGCTCTCGCACACTTTTTGCATTGGAACTTATGAAAGGCACTAGTTGCTCTATGCATACTTTGTTCACACATTACTTTTGCAATGTATGGGAACTTTTCGCTCGAGAAGTCTACAAATGTTAGGTCTCTGAAACCCAAGACAGAGGATGCTCTATTAATATGTTTACTCTTCTTAACCCTTCCAATGTTGTGTTCTTCACTATTATCATGTTGGGCCATGAAACGATGAAGATTTAAAGCTCGATGATTTTTAAAAATTAAGTCACACTGATGACATGTGGCCTTATAATCAGGATGCCTTTCTTCAAGATGAGTCTCTAACACATATAGCGAAGCAAAATCAATTCGTTTACAAACAGGACATTGGAATTGTTGAATAAATTCATGTTGATGATATGTAACAGGGTTTACGTTCCTCCTCACAATTTCTTCTCCTTCATAATCAGGGGGTGTCAGTAAATCAAAAGCCTTTCTCTTGATTCCATTTTCTACATGCAATTTTACTGATGATAATGGCTCAGAAAATTTATTGGTGTTGTTGTTTGATTCGATAAGAAAACCATCACTATCAACTCTACGTCTCTTTGCAGGTCCAGCTTGAGAAGTGTCCAAGTGAGGACTTTTCCTAGGATTGTCAGATATGTTATTGCTTGATCCTCCACTATCAGAACTACCGTCACTCTCATAACTGGTGTATTCACATTTGGAATTCAAAACCAGATTATCCCCGGCATGCGAGGGATTATGGGTTCTCATATGCCTATGCATGTTTCCATTTGTTGTGAAAGCAACACCACATGTCGTGCATTTAAATGGCCGCTCACCAGAGTGGACTAACACATGACGATCCAATGAACTGGATGAACTTAGCCCTTTGCCACAAATACGGCAAGTGTAGTTCTTTAAGCATGCTAGAGGATAAACTAATGACTCTGCATTATTGTTGTGTGAGCGAATGTGTAAAGTAAACTCATGCTGGGAAGATAGAACCGTGTCACAGATTGGGCAGGTAAACTTCATATCTGAATCATCTATTTGACTACTTTCACTATTTGGGGACAGGCAATCAAGAGAACCATATTCTGCCATATCCAAGCTATCGCACTCTTTATAATTATCATTTTTTGCTTCAGTTATATCTTTAAGTATTTCATAACCTTTCTTGCTTAATGCTATGGATTCCTTACTAGCAACTTCAAACGGTTTATTGTCTGTGCTATCATTGGATAGCTTTTCATATTCGTTGTCATGTTCTAAAATATCGATGTCTGATCCTCTGGATTTTCTTCCTGTGTCTTGTAGCTTCATAGATTCTTGTTTTCTTACATATATCTTGTTATCATTCGGAGAGGATTCTTGATGTATGCTTTCATTTCCCATTACTGTTGAATCCATTGAAAAATCTATAAAACAGAACAGTTTATTTTCATATTTGGATTTTTATGGACAAAGTAATACAGATTTATTTGCATATACTTTATATTTAATCTAACATTTTTATAGTTTTTGTAGAAAGACCAGTGGTTTTTGCAAGCCAACTAACTGCTAAAATTCTTCAATGTATAGCAATAAGACATTTTTACTGTCTGAAACTAATTAGGGCCACTTTAAGAATTAATAAAAGGGACCTATCTATCTTAACTAGGCTTAATATTGTTTAAGTTAGCAAGTAAATTGTATTATCTTTCATTTATAGCCTTCACATTCACACTAATAGCTGTGTGCCTATATTTAAAAACTAAATGAAATATATACTAGTAATTAACACAGGCGTACTAAACCGGTTACCATAGCACAGAAACTGTTTAAAATTAACAACAATAACAGGTGTTTCATTAAACAAAAATAAAGTAGGTATATAGCAAACAATACTTTTTTTTGTGAAACTAATTTGAATATTCTAGTGCATTTACGGACACATTCGAAGTTAATTTAATACACTTTCAATAAAAATATAGTTATTTAAAGATTGAACCAGAAATAATATAAAAAAAACAAAAATCTATTTTAAAAAAAGCAGAAGTAAAGTTGTTTTATTGTTTTTATGCTTTGTTTACAAGATTTTAACAACCAAGCATATGTGGCTGTCACAGTAACTAAGCAATGTGCGTGTTTATAACCAGGGAGCTGACCGGGATAATCCTACATTTCTCAAACACTTTTTAAAATAAATGGTACGGCGCACCGCACAGACTTTCTCTCTCTTTCTATAAACTCGTAAGATTTCTGAACGGAATAATGTACATTGTATCATCACTCCACAAAAGAACACGCATAAAATAATATACAATGATATAGAATCAATGAGAAAAGAGGCGCATCTTTGTCCACCT